>BHFT01036808.1:0-49185 GCA_004320025.1 Laticauda laticaudata | reverse complement strand
AGAAACACCAATCAAACAAACTCCAAGTCCAATAAACACAGACCAAGACTCCCAACCAATCAGGATGTAGAAAAATATATCCTGGCACAACAATAGGCAAGCCTCAAATTTAAAACCAATGATTGTGATAGCATGACCCACATACAAATTCAATACAGAAGCCTGACTACGGCAGATGAGATTCTGCTGAAACGTTGCTACAAATTAAAAAGCACTACAATGACGTGGGATAATACCCAAAGGTAGCTGAACAGCACACATGTAAAGGGCCTGTCACATTGGCCGACGGATGAAAAACGTATGTAAAAAGGACACAGCAGATGAGAAAATGTTCCATCCATTGTTATCCTCTCTCAAAAGTTCCCCGAATTTGCATAAGAGCGGAGAACAACAGAAAGGAATGGACAGGGGGAGGACGTAGCCAGGATGTAAAGCGGATGCTCCACGGAATCCTAGCGGATGGAAGCGGACGGAAGCGGATGGCACATCCGCAGGGCTTCCAGGGGAGCACAGCAAAGCGGACGCTCAGCGGAAAGAGCGGATGCCGAGCGGAAGCCTAGCGGATGCCTAGCGGATGCAGTGCATTCACTGCGCATGCGGGAGGATGCATTGCGTCAGCCCCGTGGATATAAAGGGACGCAGCTCGCAAGCAGGTCACCATTCAGAAGAAAGACCTGCTGCCAGACACAGCCCAGCCAGCCAGCCAGCCAGTCAACCAGCCAACACCATGGGGAAGAAGAGAAAGCCTCTGCCATCTGCTGCCAGCCCTGGCAAGAGGGACAGGTCCACCATCCTACCCCTGGCCCTGACTCTGCTTCTGCTGGCTTCTGCTGCTCGGCTGACTCTTCTGGTGCTGGAGCTTCTGCTGGCGCTGCTCCTGGTGCTGGTGCTTCTGCTGGTGCTTACTTTGCTGGTGCTGCTCCTGGTGCTGGTGCTTCTGTATGGCTACTCTGCTGGTGCTGCTCCTGTGCTGGTGCTTCTGCTGGTGCTTACTTTGCTGGCACTGCACCTGGTCTTGCTGGTCCTGCTGGTCTGCTGGTGCTCCTGGTGCTCCTGGTCCTGGTGGTGCTGCTTGGTGCTCCTGGTCCTGCTGTTCCTGCTGGTGCTCCTGATCCTGCTGGTGCTGCTGGTGCTTACTCTGTGCTGCTGATGATCCTGGTCCTGCTGGCGCTGTGGTGCTCACTCTGCTGCTGGTGCTGCTGGTGCTGCTGGTGCTGCTGGTCCTGCTGGTCTCTGGTCCTGCTTTTGCTGCTACTGTTGTTGTTGCTGTTGGTGGTGGTGGTGGTGTGGTGGAGCAGCCCCTACAACCTTGAAGCCCCTCTGATGAGGGCCCAGATTGCCCTGCCAGAGAGAGGAAGACGCATACGCAAGAACGAGAATGGGAGAGGAGGCAATACTCCATCGAAGAGGAACATGGGATGAGGTGCTGGAATGGCTGAGGGAGAACGAGTATCTTTGGCGGAAGGCACAGGCTGTATCAAGACACCAAAAGGAAGCAGGCTGCTTGGGGAGAGAAGGCGGGAGAGCCTGGGCTACACTTCGGAGGTGCTCCTCGGCTGGTGGAAGAACATGCACCTCAAGAAATCTGGCCAGGCCACGGTCAAGCTGACGGACCGAGAGACCTACGTGATGGCCAAGTGTAGCTTCTGAGGGGTGAGATCTGCCACCAAGGAGCAGCCCTCTGACAACCCTCGATCTCAGGCAGCCCACAGAGAGACAGTCCTCTTCTGGCCAGAGTCATGCTCCTGTGTCCAGGCAGGTATCTTGTGGAGCGTGCCATGATGGAGACCCCCCAACAGCTGGAATCATCTCTTCTATTCGTGCTATTCTATTCTATTCATAGAAGAGTGATTCTAGCAGACTGTCTATCATTTGGAAACCTGCACTCTCAAATAAGAAAGATCTCCACACCACAAAACAGACAAACACCTGAACACAGACAGACTCCTCTGATGCCTCCAACTCAAACACCCCCCCACCAGGCACCCAGGTGAAACCTAGCTTGCTATATGATAGCAGCCGTCCTTTCACACGAAGCCAAGCTGCACTGAAAGCCTCCAATCAAAGAACAGATGTTGCCAGCCAATCAAAGCCACAAAACAGACAGAAGAACACAGACACAAACTACCAATCAATCAACTCCAAGTCCAGTGAACACAGACCAGGCTCCTAGCCAATCAGAATGGACTAGCCTCGAATTTGAAACCAGGAGCTGTGAGACCCACATCATACAAAGAAGCCTGATGAAGGCAGATGGGATTCTGCTGAAACGTTGCTACAACTTTAACAGCACTACAATGATGTGGGATAATACCCGAAGGAAGCTAAACAGCACACATGTAATACCCACGCGAAAGCTTAAAAAAAAAATATATATATATATATATATATATATATATATATATATTTATATATATATATATATATAATATATATATATATATATATATATATATACACACACAATCACACATATATACATATAATACAACATTGTATATTTTCTGAGCCCTGTTTGGTTGCTTTATCAAATCCCTGGAAGGTTGAAACCCACAGTATCACAGTATACAAATTAAGGGAACTCTGTATTCTGCCTATTTAATGCAATCATATCTGAACTTTAAACCAGGCTCCAATATGTTTCATTCCATCAAGAGTATCAATCTGATGGGCTCCAAGGGTCTTGGATTTTGGACAGCAGGAATAGTATCAAAGGAACACAGGAGTTGAGAGTCCAAAAACGCTAAATGGTAACAAATTATATACTACTATTTTTGTTATTAATTCAGCTCACATAAATGTATTAATCATAAGGGCAGAAGCAGAGTTATCATAGACATAGGTCACATTTATAAGGCAAGCTTGAAGATAGCAGAGTTATATATATTCCTGGTTGTGACTAGAATTTGGGGTCCTTAGTAATAGGATCATTAGGAGCTCCCATAGAATAAATAATGGTGAATTAGTTCTCCACAAATGTGGGTATTTGGGTAAATGTGTGATGTGCCCAGATCTAAAGCACCACTATCTCTGTGTAGGAAAAGTGCTTCATTTTGTTTATATCAGGCTTCCAGTAGTAGAAGGTTCTTCTGGTTCTTCCTTTGAAGAAATTCACTATACTCAAAATTACGGATAACATTTTCTTATAAAGAGCCAGTTTGTGTAGTGGCTAAGTCACTAGGTTAGAAACTGGGAGACAGTGAGTTCATGAAAACAGTTGAGTGATGTTGAATGGCTCGCTGCCTTTCGCCCTAGGAATCAAGTAAGTATAAAAACCTTGCCAAGAAACCTGCAAGGACTAGTTATGTCAATCACCAGGAATCAAAAATGAATTAAAAGACTCACAGCAATAGCATTTAGACTTATATACCATTTCACTGTGTTTCACAGCTGTATCTGAGAAGTTTTCAAAGTAGTTTATATTGCTCCTAATAATCTGGACCCTAATTTTACTGGCCTTGGAAGGATGGAAAATTGAGTCAACCTTGACCAGTGAGAATCAAACTGCTGGCAGTCAGCAGAATTAGCCTGCAATACTGCATCTTAACCACTCTGTCACCAAGACTCCATGGTGAGACAAAGCGGTGATGCATGAAGACATTTTTTTTTTCCTGAAATACTGGAAAAATAGCACACTTTATTGACCAACACATAAATTTAAGCCTGATGGACTTGGTCCAACCATGAATTTTAATATCTGGATTTTTGTAAAATAGTTTAATGTCTATACATCTAATTTAGCAATGCAACTGAGAACAAATAACAGATGAATTCATTATCATTATTTATACCTTCCATTTTTTGTTCAAGGTGGATTGAAAATAGCAACAAAATAATGAATCCAGTAAGCTAATGAACAAAATTCATTTGAGGTAAAAGTGGAGTCTTGCCTTCTTGTGACATTAGATCTCAATGTGACTAAAACATGCTGATTTCCATTTTTCTCTCTTTTTTTATTCTTCTGAGTGAATTTTATTAAAGAGGTAGCAAGGATAATTCAACAGTAAACATCTTTTCTACATCCTACACATAGTTCAAAGATTGGGATGTATTTGATACAAATAACATGACAGTTATGTTAAACAGTGAAAATGTTTCCCTCTTTTATTGAATGAAATTTTATTAAGAATTGTAATTACAATAGTAAAAATTAGTTATTATTAGCATATAGCAGTGTTACAGTAGCCAAGATATGACAGTGCAAACGCAGATTAGTAGTTTGGTTTGCCAAAGGTACCAGTCCTGTTGCAGGACACAATTGCATACTTTCCAAGATGCACCACAGGAGGGTGAACTAGCTTTGTACCAGAGAGAAAGACAAGTAGCTTCCAAAGCTTTACTTACTATGTGAGACAACCCAGGAGCAAAAAGAGAGGTTTGTCATAAAATAGTGGTTTTATCTACAAAATAATATATACATACATGTACTATAGGCAGAGGCCAAACAATCAGCAATTACAGCAGAGAAAAAACACAACGTGAGAGAAAGGTGCTCTAACAGGGCCTCTTCTTATTATACAGGCTGTTAAAGAGATAATAGGCAAAAAATCCTTGCTGACTCATTCCCATCATTACATCATCGCAGCAGCTGGTCGGCAATTAAATCACTACCCTGACATAGCTCTTCCTGCAGGGTCACTGAATGTCTCCTCCCTTCCTGGAACTGCCTTCCATATGGCCACCACAATTGGGAAGGTTAGAGCTGTCAGGAATATGACTGCCTGTGCAGAGGACCAATATGTCTCTCTGCCAAAGTGATACCTATCAATCTACTTGCATAGAACATGCTTTCGTATTGTTGGTGGACAGAAGCTAAGGTGAGTCACAGGAGCTCACCCTGTCATGAAGTGCTAAGACTCGAACCGCCAGAGCAAAGACCATCATAATTAAAGCACTGAGCCACTGTGCCTATAGTAAAAGTTAATGCAAACTAAACTTAAAGAAGGAGCAGAGAATGGAAAAAAAAGAATTCAAAGTTGTTCATAATAAAGAAGTGGAATCACAAAAAGTGTAAATAAATTTAATAACTCTTTACTCCTTATAAGGATGAACATTGTTCCATCCCTTATCTATAAACAAATCTATAAAACATAAAGTTTTCAGTGTAGGCATCAGAAAAAAGTCCATGAAGGATTGCCAGAACACTTATTCTCTGACACCTAGAGATATTGGATGGACTGGGGAAGAAGGTGGGAGTGATCCCAAGTGGTTTGATGAAGAAAGTCTTGTCATTTTTCTATTATTCTTTTACTATTTAAAGCATTTTAGCAAGGAAACAGTGGCCACCTTAACACAGATTTAACAGATTTCTCTAACTAGATGCTCTGAATAGTCCATATCCTGAATTTATAACAATTAGGAGTAAAGTAAAAGCCCATTCTTCTGCTTTGTATGCACCATCTTCTATAGAAAGTAAGATGAAAAATCATTCAAAGGTTAGCTAAAGCTGTGTCCAAGATAGCCTTTCATGCTAATAAAACAATTTGCTTGAAAGTGAAACAATGGTAAGTTCACAAAAATGATTTTCCTGCCCTCAGATTAATATTAATTAGCTTGCTAATTAATTAAAACTGGTTCTCAGTACTTTAGAAACACTGTTAATCAAGACCATTATTTTCCCTCCAAGCTGAGAAAAGAGAAAGGTGACTCAGTCTCATTAGACATCTTTCTCATGTGGCTGATGATGATTCTTTTTGTCATGATTACAATGTATTATGGCTATATAATGAATGAATGTATCAAATAGCTAATTTAATATTATTACTTTCAGAGCACCTCACACAACTGTGCTTATAAAACCAAAGAGGAAAACTCTTTCCCCATTATTACTGAATGAAATTTGAGGGTTTGATTTATAGAACTCCTTGTAGAGCCAGCTGCATTAAAAAAGGTGATTTGCAAATGATGAGTGAGGAAAGAATAACAGCTGAAGCAGAGGAGCAAAAGAAACTCTACTTGTAACTCTTGAGGGGCTGTAATATTTCAAACTGAAGGCAGGAGATTGAATGTTTGCATGTTGCCATATAACAAGATTTCTTACAGCACAACAAACATGTTGATGAGAAAGTGCTAAGTCAACGCTTTCAATCTCACGCCTGTTTTGGATATTTGAAGCATTCAAATTCTGAATTCTCAGCATGAAATTGACACAGCACAAGAACAGGTGTAACCTATGACAATTCTGCTCACCTCTTTTATTTTCCCACAAGATATATTAAATAGAAATAACTATGAATAAGTTGAATGACAGTAGTCTGTGTAAGGCAAAATCTGGAAACATTTTAAAACCTAGGCACATTGTTGATTGAAGCCAGGCAGTTTGTAATTTTCCAGTTTGCACTGGCTGTTTCTTTCTAAACACTGTTGCTTTGGATTGTTTAAAGCTTAACTGCTTCTTTTGTCTTTGCTTTCAGATCAAGAAGGTGGAAAATGCATGATCAAACACTAACAAGAATAGTTAACCATAGACATAATACTTTTAGAATAGTATAACAACAACAATGACATCAGCATAGCAGAATTTCAATTTTCAGACCAATTACATATGACAGCAGAGATCACTCCTGGCTGTTCCTGAAGTCCACTTTAAAAATTGCAGGATTTGGGGAGGTGACATCTCTCTCTCTCTCTCTCTCTCTCTCTCTCCCTCTCTCTCTCTCTCTCTCTCTTTTTTTCTTTCTCTGTCTCTCCCTCCCTCTATCTCTGTCTGTCTGTCTATCTATCTATCTATCTATCTATCTATCTATCTATCTATCTATCTATCTATCTATCTATCTATCTATCTAAATGAAAAACCTTTCTTTCAATCTCAACTCTCCCTCCTTTTTCTTGGAAGACATTACTTGTACATTTCTCATTTCCATTTCTGCTCCCATTCACAGAACTCCATCCTAGGAAAAGGCAAGCACCAACTGAAATCATTATTGCTATCTTAATTCCATTCTTAATCTGTTGAGAAACTATCACTTTTGCTTCAATCTACAATGACATTATTTTAACCCCTGCTTTATCAGGCCACAGAACGTAGCTGTGATAAAACAGTGGAAATTGGTGGTGGCAATCAGGATCTACTAAAATTCTAAATACCAGCATTCCTCCTTGCAGATTGTTATTACTTTTTAAAGTTTACACTGAAGTTGGGCTATTGTTCAGTTTTTTTTAAAGAAAAATATATGAATATACACAAATCTATGCTAATATCAGTTTTCGGTTTCTGTCACCTGTGAAAGAACACTAAACTTTGAAAAAAGATTTAATATTGTAAAGTGGTTTCTAAGCTTTCAAAAGCCACACAGAATAACTACCATGCCCACAAGTATACAAGTGTGAAAGAAAACATGCTGTCACATTTTCAACTTTCTCTTGGTTTGTTGTGATCTTCAAAGTCCCATGAACTTTCCCCTCTGTATCTGAGTGCTGTTATCTTTCTTTCGATAAGATCATTTGGTAGCTTTCATCATAGCCTTCAGGGTCTTAGATTATCCATCAATTGATAATCTGCTCTGAAGATCTATGAATATATAATAACTCACAGTGCAATGATGCATATCATCGCTCAAACACACCTCAGGAAAATGTTCATGGGAAAAATATATCAAAGTGGAATGTGTTATTTAAGAACAAAGAGATGCATATCTTTATGTGTTTACAGAGGGGGGAAAACTTCCTCAAATATTCAATTAGTTATTATTTCAGGGCAGTTTTGAAGACTCTACCCATATAGAGATTACAGTCTTGTTGGTTCCTGTGAACATTGTACTTTCTGGAGAAAGTTGGTCAGGAAATTTCTTGCATATTTACTTACCCTTAGGGGAAGACTTAAGAATTTAAAGAAGCAACCTGTTCTTTTCTTGTATGTACAAACTTGAAGCATTTATAGCAAGGATAAACTTTTGTATGATTGAAGGCTTTAGAAAAAATTGACTTCCAAAGAACACATACACATATCCCCACCCTCAATGAGGACAGGTCACCTCAGTTTTGGAAATTGGGATGCTTGAGAGAAGTTTCAGAAGCAAGAGGGTATCATTCCACACTGGGAAAATAAAGGGTAGTCTTAGGTTTAAGCAATTTTAAACCATTCTGTTTGCTTCTTAAGTTGCTTGTCTCAATTTGCAAAACAGTTCTGTCTCTTGCAGTGCTCTGGAATCCCCCCCTCCAAAGAAAGAGTGTTGTGGCCTCTTGTACCACACAAGACACAATACACACATATGCATGCATCAGGAGGAAATAATTTTTATATGGACATTACATTATAACTCTATGACTATTTAGATTTAAAGACCCAGATTGTTGGGGGCAATATGCTAACTCTGTAAACCTCTTACTGTAAAGCACTGTTAACAAGTCTAAGTGCTATTGCTATAAGGACACTATTGATTGTCTCAAAAAGTAAGCAGAGCACCACTGAAAAAAGAAGGAGGGCTAGAAAAGAGAAAGAATCCAGAGAAACTATAAGGTATCTTTGAAATTAAGTTCAAAAACCATGCACAGATTATCCATTATTCTTGCTTTTAGCAAATAATATTAACTTGAAATGAAAGGAATATTTTTAAAAATGCTGCATATGTCCAAACATAATAAAGCATGCAGAATGACTCAGAATCAGCTAAGTAACTGGATGCTAATTGGCCTTGTTGATCAAAACTTTGAAAAACAACATTAATGACTGATTGAAAATGGGTTAAACTTCAAGTGTAGCAGACAAAAATGAATCTGCTGGGAATCTACTGGTACAACCAGCCCAGTTAAGTTAAAGAGGATGCAGAAAGCATTGACAAGCTTCTGAACTGCTTATGATCCCTTGCTTCAGCTTATGAATGCCTGACAGTGTCCAAGAAAAAAGTCAGCTATGTAACAATAACCTCTGATATATTTTCTGATACTTCTTCTGAACATTGGATCAAGCTGTTGATGAAATGATGCATTTCCTCTGCAGAAGCATCAGCTGAAATATACAGCAGCCTTATATTTGGTCATACTATTTCTAGCTGATCTAATTTCAAAATAGAATACCAAATGTAAAAATATATGGGAAACTTCTGTCTAATTAAACTTGGCACTTAATGGTCCTGTTTCTTTAGTGAACTATAAAACAATATTGGCTCCTGTAGACATATATTTCTGACACATATTCAGTTTATTAGCAGTATTTCTGATACAGCATGGAGTTGCTCTGGGACCTAGATTTCCTCGCACTATAAAAATCAATTATTTAAGAGTAATAGCATAGTCAAAATTCATTAAATTACCATATAATCACTTGTGTCATCACACACATGCACTTCAGGAATTGTCAATTCTGTTGAACTGGAGAAGCAATGACAATGTTAATGAAGTTATCATACCATAATAAAAAGTTCCACAGAGAAATTATCTGAGGTTATGTAACCAAAATTAGAGTTGCTTTGGATTTCCTGGTGCGAGATGAAGACATTCAGCATTTTACAAGGCAGCAAAATGGAAAGTAAACTACCTCTTTTTCAGCTCATCAATAGTTTCTGTATTTTCTTTAACTTAATTGGAGAGTCACATAAGCAGATACCCCAGAGATTCATCTTAGCCAGCTCTGCTTGAGGGTGAACTCACTTTCCATTAGTAATCAATTTTGTTTTCAAAACCCTTAACCTCAATCTGATTTTTTTCAAGTCATGAATATAACTTTTCAAGTACTTTGATTCCATTGGCTAATGTCTTCACATTATGTGGCATTTAATAAAAGCTTGAATGTTAATTATACAAAATGTATAGAGATTTTTTTTTTGCTATTTCTTTGATATAGCAATACCTATGGTATTTGCTGATATGGGATGATAACATGAATTCAGATGAACTGAAAAGAAGACTGAGCACATTCATAGAAGATTTTAATGACAGTTCACAAGGAGCATACTTTTATTATTAGTAGCTGGAAATTTACAGTGCAATAGACTTTCTGGCCCATATATATGGGGGTCCAAATTACATGAGCTCGATATTATAATAGAGTTATATTGCTTCATTCAAAGGGCTCTTATTTTTTATGAAGATATATAAACAGCCCCAAATATCGTCATCATCATCGTCATCGTAGTAGTATCAATTATGGTGTTCCTTTATAGAGCAAGCAATAGGGTGCAAATCACATAAACAGTAAGAAAAGTAACAAGCAAAAGAAATTAGGAGCAACAGAAGGAGAGTAATGAGGATTAGGACTTCTAGTTGGCATCACAATGGACCCAGTAGCAGAGAATAGAGAGCTCTGTTCTTGCACTGGTCTTCAGCTGTTTGTGGGATCCAAAAGGAGCTGAAAACCACCTTGGAGGGGCTGTGAAGTGAGGGAGGGGTGCTCTGTGAGGTCCCAGAGGAGAACACAATTCATCTATGGAAACCTGGAGCTTTTCTCTCTGTGCCACAATGATGAGAAAAGGCCAAAATGACCACCACAGAGTCATGACAGCTGTGAATAATGAAGCACTGTGCAGGAGAAAACAAAGTGGATGATATACGAAACTGGGTGAGAAGAACTATTCAAAATCTAACCTCAAAAAGTTTTGTCAGGGAAAAAGGATCTCATTGTCATATTAAAAGTGGTGGTATAAGCATTAAAACAAAAACTCCAAAACCCAAAAGGAAAAAAAAGGAGAGGGAGATAATATAGAATATAGAAAACACAGAAAATTGGAATCTTAAAGAGGACAAATATTGTTTTGTGGAAGCATATCAAAATATTGTAACTATATACTTTTAAAAAACTGGATATTTTACTATTTTGGATTGATACTTTAAAATTGAAAACTGGATAAAATAACAGGATTTAACTGCACCACCAATGAAAAAGATATTCCCAGGAAGCAGAAAATATTACTGAAGTGACTTTGAAAGTTTTAAATAAAGGACTGAAAGCAAGATATAAAAACTTTAAACTTTGTAAGAAGTGATTTTGGAATGAATATTTGACTTGTCCTTGGATATTTAAATTATTGGACATAAAAACATTTCAAGAAATTAAACAAGATGTCTTACAACAAGAATAGAATGGGAACTGGGAAGAAATGGCGTTGATACTTAAGGATATTAAGGACAGGTGGGAAAGAGTTTTTAACAAAATGCAGAGCATAGAGGAAAAGCTGGAAAGGAGTAAGCGAGATGCACAATAACAAGAAGATGAATTAATTTGAGGATCAGAAGAAAACATAGAGAAAAATCAACAAAAAGACTGTGACAATGAGAAAGAAGAGAAAATAAATGTAATAATAATGGATGTAATAAGCAGAAAGTAAATTTTGAGGGAATGGAAAGAGAAAATAAAATGGCAAAATGATTTCCCTGAGAGGGAAATAAAAATAAGAACCGACATTTTGAAAATTAGACAATGGAACAGGATGGAGAAGGGAGAAAAGTTCAAAATGACAGGTTACAATGTGGAAGCAGACAGGGATAAAGATTTGAGAGAAGAGGAGAGGTAAAAAGAGTATGTCTAGCACTTTAAAGCAAATAAGAGGCAATGGTTAAAGAAAAACTTTATTCTTTTTAAATTTACTTTTCCTTTTTCTTCTTTCTCCAATGTAACAAAGATATAATTAAATCCAGAATAGGGTTGGAAAATAGAGAGAAGGGGAATAATGGAGTATATGAAATGGAATTTGAATTATAAAGTGGTGATTAGTAAAAAAAATAATATATTGAAATATTGATTAATTAAATAATGGAAGTTTGGAATTTAATATGAATTAAATTCATTACTATTCATTACTATTACTAGTAGAGCTACAAGGACTTGTTAAATGTATTAAATATACGTTTATTTTATTTGGAAATATTCTTGGGAATTGTAGTGGCATAACTGAAAGTTAGAATTGGGATGGAATTGGAGAGAGTTAATAATAACTTGGTGTAAGAAAAAGAAAGGAAACTAGAATTTGAATGAGGGTGATATTAAGTATATTTGAATAACATGAAAATTACCATAAAAGAACTAATACAATGAAATGTTGAATACATAAATGACTACAAGACTATAATGGAATGTAAGGATGTGTATTAGTGTTAGAATGAAATAAGATTGTAAAAAAATAGCTAACATAATTGTTAACATGCTATTGGATATAAAAGGAAGATATTTGAATACAATGATTGATATGCAAATAAGATAGTGAAATACTGAAAATTAAATAATGAGAATGTTGGAAATAATACATTTAGGTAGGAATATTAGAAGTATATGTTTATTAAAGTTAAATATATTAAGTTTTATTTTAATTGTATTAAAATGTAAAACACCCAGTTGTTATATTGTTCATACATTGATATGTATGTAAAATAAAAATAAAAAACTTTATTTAAAAAAAAGGAGAGTAATGAGGTAATGAACTGTTGTCTTCAAAATCCCAATAGGCCATATATTTTGAATAGTGAGAAAAGGATTGGGTTCCAACAACTACAATAAATTGTTGTTTGGTATTAAGTATCATGTTTAAAATTTTTAATGCTTAATTAAACATTAATGTTCAATTTTTAATGCTGTTATGGTTTCCCATCCCTATTAAACTGCCTTCTGTAAATAAATGAAATAAAAACCCATTTAAAGTCTCCATTATGTTTTATAACCTTCACACTTTTTCTCTCTTCCCTTTTTTCTTCTTCCAATCATTGAGCAAGTCCTGTTCATTGATCTCTTGACAAAATTGAAAAACCTGAACTCAATTTGACTAAACAATTGCAGGAACCAACCTTGTCTGGTGATATTTTATGGTGACAGCTGTAATTATTTGTGATAAAGAAGCACCGGGAAATGTCTGTTTCATATTATATACAGGAAGAAAGCTTCGGTATTATGATGTCCACTTTGACATGAGATATATTCCAACTGTGATAGGTATTTGCAATTCCTTTTTTAACTTGAATCTATATTTGGTTTCAAGTAGGGCTAAGAACATCCATTAACTGTGCCCTCATAAATTATTCCCATTAAATATTGCAAGAATGTGGTGTCACTCTATAAAAAGGCTCTAAAGAATAGCAAAGGAAGATAGATGTATAGACAGAAAATAATGTGCATTTTAAAAAGGGGTTAGTATCCATTATCATTGTATAGTGGTAACATGCTTTACATAGGAAGATGGTTAAACATTTTTATACACGATATCATAGTCTGCATTTGTGTGTGGGGGTCAGGATTGTGTGGAATGTTTTAGAGTATAATAAACATCATAAAAGGTAAAGGTAAAGGTTTCCCTCATACATATGTGCTAGTCATTTCCGGCTCTAAGGGGCAGTGCTCATCTCTATTGTCCAAAGATATCCAAAGATGTCTCCGTGGTCCAAAGATGTCTCCGTGGTCATTTTTCTATTTTTCTGTTTGCATTTTTTACATGCTTTCAAAGTGCTAAGTTGGCAGAAGCTGGGATCAAGTAATGGGAGCTGACTCCATTACACGGGGCTAGAGATTCGAACTGCCAAACTGTCAATCTTTCTGATTGACAAGATCAGCACCTTAGCCACTGAGTAACCACATCCCCTCCAATAAGCATCATAAGCCAAAGTAAATGTTAAAAGGTGTGGTACATATCTACCAATATTTAGATTAACCTAAATATCCTAGTCCTTACTTTCTCTTATAGCTTAATATTAAAATTTAAATATTGATTTAATATCTGTTCAAATAACAGATTGGTAATCAGGACTCTTTTTAAAAAATTGAAGAAGAAGTAATATGAACCAAAAAAATGAGTAATAGGCACATAATATTTTTTCAAGAAATAACTTTACATAACAAAAGGGAGTAACAAAAGTGAGACTTTTGTATGAAAAGGCTTTGTTTCCTAAAAAGAAAAGAAAAAAGAATTCATTCAGTACATTATTTTCAACATGAACATTAAAAGGAAGATATTTCATTCTATAATGAATATTTCCAATGATAATATTCAAGAAGAGCTGAACTGACCAGTTCAGCTTAGTATCAAGTATCTTAATATCTAAGACCTTTTTCCAGTCTGGTATGCATCAACAAGAAGTAAGAGTTTATATTTTTGAAGGAGTAGTGAGAACTTTATGGAGTACAATGGCTGAGTGGTAAAAGACACGTTGATAGCCTGGGTTTGAGATCTGAGCACCACCCAATGGTGTGAGCTCCCATTTCTCCCTACCCCTGTAGATGTGAGTAGATGAATAGGTACCACTTAGTGGAAAGGTAGCAGCACCTTTGGCATATAGCTATGCTGGTTACATCACCATAGAAAAAGTCTTTGGACAATGGTGGCTCCCTTGGCCAAGAAACAGAGATGAGTATCATGCCCTGAATGGACTAGGAAACTTTTATTCTTACTTAAGGCCCTGTCCCACTGGCCAATGGACGCAAAATAAAGGACACAGAAGATGAGCAAAATTTTGGGGGTGGCTCCATCCGTTGTCATCCGCTCCCAAAAGTGGCAAAAATTTGCATAAACAGAACGGAAAAGAACGGATGTGGGTAGTATTTAGTGGGGATGTTAAATGGATGTTCATAGGAAGCCTAGCAGATGTCAGTGGATGGATAAATGGAGACAGTAAGACAGACGGTAGGCATGCTGGTGCACTTATGCACGCCCCCTTTAAGGACCTCTTAAGAATGGGGTGAGTGGTGGTATTCTAAAGGCCCTGTCCAGTGGTGGTATTCTAAAGGCCCTGTCCCACTGGCCAACGGACATAAAACGTATGCATAAAGGACACAGCGGATGAGCAAAATTTTGGAGGTGGATCCATCCGTTGTCATCCACTTCAAAAAGTGGCAAAAATTTGTATAAACAGAACAGAAAAGAACAGAAAAGAATGGACGTGGGTAGTATATAGCGTGGATGTTAAATGGATGTTCATAGGAAGCCTAGCGGATGTATATTCGATGCAAACCGTTCACTGCGCATCCTTTCTACTTCCGTGCTACTAACGCTGTGTCGACGTTCTGTGTACCTTTTGTTTCCTCCCTCTTTCCATTTTCAGCTGCAATGGATGTGAGTTGCGAGGATGCCCAGAGGATGCAGAGAGGATACAGCGGACGTTTAATGGATGATAAACGGACATAGAACGTTTGTTGCTCGGATGTCATGGATTTACATTGTACACAGTGGAAAGTTCATCCATTCACAAAGTTTTGTGCAGCTCAAAACTTCTTGGGCGGATGAAATCTCAGTGGATGGATGCTGGAGGGATAGAGCGTATGAAACACATATGCAGTGAGTACACAACAGATGCATCGCGTTTTCCAATGGATGGCAAGCTTTTTTTTAACATTTTACATCCTCTTTGCATCCGTTGGTGCAATGGGACATGGGTTTTAGTAAGACCTTTATCAAAATAATTCTGCCATTAGAATTCTTGGTGACAGAATTCTGCATAGAACATAGATCAATATCCAGTTGGAGGTACATATTATTTCTATAAAATAAGATTCTACATTCAACCACAGGATTTAGATTTCAGTTCTAAATGGTGTCCCATGTCTATTTATGGACAGAAGCCATCATTGTAGCTTTATCAAATAAAATGGGAAAGTTGATACCAGACAAATTTCAAACCCTGTAATTCAGACAACACTGTATTTAGCTTTGAAGTTTGTCTAAGTGCCATTGAAACAAAGCTATTTATGACATTATTAAGCTACACTTTCAGATTGTACTCAATGTACCCTAACTGCACCGCAAAAAGATGTATAAACTTTTATGGAGTCTTCCTGTTTGCTAATAAAATGGAATGGAATGGAATGGAATGGAACGGAATGGAATGGAAAAGAACAGAACAGAACAGAACAGAATAGAATAGAATAGAATAGAATAGAATAGAATAGGAAAGAATAGAATAACAGAGTTGGAAAGGACCTTGGAGGTCTTCTAGTCAACCCCGTGCTTAGGCAGAAACCCTATAGCTTGCCTACTTGCCTGCCTTCTTTTTGTCCAAAACAGAAGTGTTTCCTTTCTTTCATATTGTCCAATTTTGGGATTCTTGTATTTTCCATTGCCTCAAAAATAATTACTTGGTTTTTTTTTATAAAGCTGGTCCTTTGCTGTGACCATTTTTAGCCTGCATATTAAAAAAACCAACAATAAATTTAACACTATACTCTTTTTAACCTTGAGAGAGCAAAACTTGGATAGCACCTGAATATGTGTTCAATGCTATTAACCCATATTAACCTGCTTGTTTCAGATATTATTTATCAGCAACAAAGTGGGTACTTCTGTTTTTATTGTGGATTTAAGGAATGCAGATGTGCCTTGAGAGGGCAATGTTGCTCTTTCGAGTGAAAATTTTTTTATTTCAAGTCTTTAATGAGTGGCTTTAATGAATGGCTGATACATTGGCATGCTTTGGATTTTTGCTTGTTTGGTTGTTTCATTAACTTTACATCATATATATCAGTCAGTTGTGTTGAAGATAAAGGGCCTGTCACACTGGCCGACAGATGCAAAAAGTTTGTAAAAAGGACAAAGCGGACGAGAAAATGTTCCATCCATTGTTATCCACTCTCAAAAGTGCCCCGAATTTGCCAAAACCAAGAGCGGACAACAATGGACAAGGAACGGACGCGGGGGAGACGTAGCCAGGATAGAAAGTGGATGCTTTCGCATGGAAGCCTAGCGGATGGAAGCGGGATGGGGAGCGGATGGCAAATCCGCAGGGCTTCTGGGGAGCACTATGTCGATAGGCAGCGTTCAATGGAAGACAGTGGATGCAGAGCAATGCCGAGTGATTGAAGCGGGAATGCAGACGGAGCCCTAGTGCATGCCTAGCGAATGCCATAGCAGATTGCCAAGACGTTCACGCTGGCATGGTGGGAGGATGATTGTCAGCCCCGCTGATAGTTAGGGAAAGCAGCTAACGCAAGACAGGTCACCCATTCAGAAGGATGAAGACCAACCTGCCAGACACCGGAGTGCCAGCCATGCCAACACAGCATGGGGAAGAAGTAGAAAGTCCTCCCTGCCCATCTGGCTACCAGCCCTTGGCAAGAGGGACAGCGGCCACCATCCCACCCCGCTAGCCCTGACTCTTGCTTCCTGCTGGGGGCGTCTTGCTGCTGTTGGGCTGACTCTCTGGTGCTGGACCTTACTGCTGGCACTGCTGTGCTGACTTTGGTGCTGCGTGCTTCTTGCTGGTGCTTACTGCTGGCTTGGTGTGTGAGGTGCTGGTGGCTTCTGCTCAGGTGCTACTCTGCGGGGGGGGGGGGGGAGGGGGTGCTGGTCGTCCTGGTGCTTGGGGCTTCTTGCGTGGGCTTCTGCTGGTGTCAACGGTTACATGGTGCATCATTGGTCCTGGCTGGTGCGTGTCTGCTGGTGCCTTACTCTGTGCGTGCTGCTCCTGGTCCTGCTGGTCCTGCTGGTCCTGGCTGGTCCTGCTGGCGCGCTGCTGGTGCTTACTCTGCTCGCTCTGAATCCTGGGTCCCTGACTGGCGTGCTGGTTTGCTGGTGTGCTGGTGCTGGCTGGTCCTTCTGTTTCCCTCTGCCTGCTTTTGCTGCTACTGTTGTTGTTGGCTGCTTGCTATGCTGCGTGGGAGTCTATGTGAGTGAGCAGGTGCCCTACACCTCGAAGCCCCTATGATGCTGGGCTAGATGGCCCTGCCAAGCGGAGGAAAGGCATACGTGTGAACAGGATGTAGGAGTCAACCCACTTGAAGAGGTGAAACATGAGGATGAGGTGCTGAATGTCCTGAGGAGAACGAGAATCTATGGGGGAAGGGAACCATCAGCTCTATAGAGATGGCCAAATAGAACCAGGCTGCTTGGAGGAGTAGAAAAGCGGACGAGCCTGGGCTCCTCGGCTGGTAGAAGCACATGGCGACACTGTACATGGGGAAAGCTGCACCTGGTCAAAAAATCGGCCAGGGCACGGTCAGCGTGACGACCACCGAGACTCGGTTGGGATGGCCAAGTCGCAGCTTTCTTGGAGGGTGAGATTGCACTGAGAGCAGCCCCTCTCACAACCCTCTCTCTCAGGCAGCCCAGCAAAGAGCGCAGTCCAATCTTTTGGCCAGAGTCAGCTCCTGTGTCCAGGCAGTATCTGTGGTAGTGTGCCACGACGAGACCCCCAACAACAACGCACTCCCCATATTGGCAGAGCAAGTGGAGCACCTCTCTGATGGCATGATGGAGCAAGGAGAGGGCATTCCACTAGAGAACAATCCCACATCCACGCCCCAGCTCCACCTCCACAGAAAAGGCAGGCAGGAGGCCGACCAGAGGGAACCAGAGCCCACTGTCCTGCTTGGCGATCAGGCGACACCATCAGAAGCAGCATAGATCTTCCTCTTCTCAGCTGGTACACACCGACGTCCGCATCCTCCAACCGCAAGCCCTCTTCCTCACCTACGTCAATCAGACTCTCATGAAGATGATGTCAAATCACAGTATCAGGTGAAAAAAGGACAGGATCACCGTCTCTCATTCAACACCTGCCAGACTCCACTGAATCCTGCTCCCCGGCAATCCCAGGGGGTTTCTGCTCCTCCACCCCAGGTGAATGGTCACGCCTCTTCCAAAGGCTTGTGCCCACAGCCCGCTCACGCGACCAGGCTATGGCTACCAGGAGTTCCGCAGACTGGCAGCTCCTTCCCAATCCAGGCAGGGTCGATGGTTGGGTGGAGCCTTTTGCATTTGCGGGTGAAGGATACGGCCCAGCAACCGGTGCCGAACCCTTGCATGCCACTGAATCGCCCACGATGCACCCACGCCACCGTATCTGATGGCCAGCCATGCCACAAGACTGCCACCGAGACGCCACACGATGCCACCGACACCACAGATGCCATGCATGCCTCAACTCACTTAGCTGCAGCCAGACCATCCCCACTACAGCTCCTCCTTCCTGCACCACCTCCACAGCGAAAGCCCGGCCTCAGAACATTCTGTCATCGGTATTGGGGACTTCGACAAACCCATGTACTGGGAGGAAGGGCCTCTCAACATCACAGAGGACTGAGCGCAGCTCTCTGATAGCTTTCCTCCACACATACACCGTCCTGTTGTCCTCTTGGGCCAGGCACGTCCAAAATGTGGCCTCAGACCAGCTACTCCCAGCAGCAGCCACTCGAACCATCAGCACCATGGAGTCTCTTTACCCTGAGACTGGGCACACTTCCAGACGTGACCAAGAAAGAGTGCCAGAGACTGGGTTCCTACCTATAACTTTAATCTTTGCTGGGACAGCTTGGGTCATTGCTTTTTATAGCATGTTTGTCTATTTAATAAAGGTTATCTTTGCTTCAGCACACTTGGCTTCATTTATTTAGTAAATAAAGTCTTGGGTGGAAACTTTTAGAAAATGGTTTAAGCCTTTGCATGCTGTGGGATGGGTTAACGATAGCAGTGGATGGGCAGGGATACGCCTTGGAATTGGTTAATAGCTGTGGGATGGCAGGGATACCTGTGGGATGGGTAATAGCTGTGGGATGGATTAGGATTTCCTGTGGTATGGTAATAGTTGGTGGGATGGGCAGGGATACTTGGGATGGGTAATAGCTGTGGAATAGGATAAACTCTCCAGCTTGCAAGCATAGTGGCTGTATGGTCCACCCCCCTAGGTGCCACACCTAAATGGCCCTTTATTATCATACAAATTTAATCATTCATTCAACACATTTCAAGGTATACATAACACAATTCTTTATTAAATGCCGGGGCTGTTTCATGTAGGGCCAGCGTTCAACATCACATGTGCCCAAATCTCATCACTGTGATGAGACGGCTGAATGGAAGCATCCATTAAGCAGCTATCATTCCTGTCTTGCCACCTCCACTGCTCCAGCTGGGGAGTTGCACCGGAAAGGTTCAGGAGGTTGCGCTGCTTCTGCCCTGTCAGCGTGAAGCTCTGTTGGGCCTTGCATTATCCAAGTGGTCTAACAGGTTTTGCCCTTGCCTCATTCCCAGGCTCACCATTGTCCCCATGTGCCTTGTTGCCGAGGTCCAACAAGCCTGTTCTGGTCGCCTGAGATATGGGTGGCGCATTCGAAGATTTGTGCAGGATGCAGCAAGCTTCCACGCCATGTTCCTCACGGCATGTGGCGGATGCGCAGGTGTGGTGGTGAGAGTACCTGGTAACGGCTTGTTGGCCAGATGGCCAAAAAAGCGCGTTCTCCACCGACCGCCGTTTGCCTCTGGACAGCGTGTAATTGAAGATCCTCTCTTCTCGGGTGAGGCATTCTGGAGCTGTTGGGCGTCATGAAGGTAGGTTCCTGAGGGAGAAGGCGCGTCATCCCCACGAAATAAGTTTGGGCACTATCTTGTGTGTCGTGGCAGGGGATCTGGATCTGGAGCCGCATGATGAAGGTTGCGTTCCAGCCCCCTCCTTGAGGTGACTGGCATTGTAAACCTGCGGGCAATGTCTGAAGCTGAACCCGTTCTGAAGCCACGATGCACATTGAACTTGTCATTCAGATTCGACCATGATGAAGAGGATTGATCTGATAGAAGCCCTTGTTAGTTGACATAAGTGGGACCTCGACTTTTGCTGGAGCTTTGCAGGCCACGTGCTTCCTACATGCGATTAATTTCAGGGCATTTACAATTCACTGTAGCTCAGCTTGCAAGTTTCCCCCCCTAGTGAGGGGCACTAGAATCTCCACCTACTTTAGACTACGCCCTTGTAACGCACTTCTGACCATCCTTTCAGTGGACCTGGATGGATGCTCGCTCGCTTCATGTGCCTGTACCACTCTTAGCCCATGCGATGGTTGTTCCTGGCACTCGCCTCCTGATACTCAGTCGGTCCCTGAGCGCCAGGTGGTTGAGTGCTAGGGCCACCCTCTAGCCCAGGTCCAGGCTTGGTCGGCGGTCCTTATGCTCTGTTGGCTCACTCGCGCCTCCTCACGCGCTCACAACTTCATCCAACGCATGCGCTGGAAGCATCCTCATGACAGTTCCTGGAAATGCACAGGGCGTCTCTTGCCTTCCTCAACCTCACCATACAGCTTCGTTATACACGTCCGTATCATCGGCTCTTCTGGTGATCCATCTTCGGACCGAGACACTTCTTGGCCGCCTCCTTTTCCTTCATGAATAGAACAGGGGTGAACACGAGGCCTGTAGGGGATGCGGCTTCGCAACTGGTTGTATGAAAACGATGCGTGCGCTACCACCAGGGAGACTGGCTGGACGAGCTCATCGGTTGGAGCGACTACCGTGATGCTGTGGAAGAGCAAAAGCCAATAAGTGCTGAAGAAGTCTGCATCTCGCCAAGGGCTGCTGACTGAAACGTGAAGATCCAGGTGAGTTTCATCCCCCTTTTTACCATAGGAAACCTCAGTCAGGTTTTCCGCTAGGTGTCCTTTCTGCATCCTCTAGCATTCCCGCATACATTCATCCGTAATATCCAAGATAGTCCCCTCTGCGACACGTTTTTTCCATTTTCAATGCTTTTATGCGACGCTTCATCGCCTTTCATTCCTTTCTCCGTCCGTCGCGGTACTATACCTTGCTGTCCGTTCCGCATCCATTTCGCTCTCCTCTGTGTCCATTTTCTAGCCGGAGCCGGAGGGAACGTTGCGCAGTATGCGCAGTGGATGGCCTGCAAGATATAGCGGCACACGTAGCGGATGACGATGACAAATATAACGGATGTTCCCGTATGGCGAGCGGATGCTATATATGGACACCGTTGGATAACTTCCGCCTCACGAATCTTTGCGCAGCTCACAACCCTTTGATCGATGATGCAGTTGACGAATGCGGTCAGCATAGACGGAAAAATTTACGCATGCGAGCGCATGGCGAATCGCTTACATAGGAACCGAGCGTACTCAGGAGCACGCGACCAATGGATGGCAAGTGTTGTCTCTCCCATTTTACATCCTCTTTCCATCCGTATGGTGCCTTGTGTGACATTGGGCTTAAGTATGGTAATTAAAATCAGTACATTGTAATGACTTACCTGTCAATGAATCACCTTCAAGCTTCAATCATATACATACTCTAGAGCACACAATTATCGATTACAAATACTTCTATAGGTTAGAGCACACAATAGATACAAACTCAAGGTTAACTGCACCAAACTTTGATTGCAGGAAATATGCCTTCAGCAACAGAGTGGTCAATGTCTGGAATACTCTACCTGATTCTATGTTTTTTTCCCCAAACCCCAAAAACTTTTATGTTAAACTGTCTGCTATTGACCTCACCTCTTTCCTTAGAGGTCTGTAGGGGGCATACATAAGCACACCAATGTGCCTACCATTCCTGTCCTTTTGTTTCTTTTATTTTTCTTATATGTACGCATTTCATGTATTCATAACTATGTGTATACTTATACCTATTATCTTGTAAGTGACTGACAAATCAAATAAATAAAAAATAAATAAAATGGCACATCTTGTTTGTGACAATGGGGGACAATGACAACCACATTCCCTTTTACATGCATGAAAATGCACATGTAGAGAGTAAAGATCTTGACAAAAATATGCAAGAAGATTACATAAGGAAAAAGGGCTGAAACTTTATTCAAGTTATAGGAAGCAAGATAGAAGTTAGAATTCATTTGGGTAAGTTCCTCCTTCGTTCACTAAGAAGGAAGGGAAGCAAAGCACAATCAAACTTTTAAGATTGTGTTCTCATAGCCAACCTCAGTAAAATACAGTTCTATCCCCATGGAACTGATTTTCCCATGGAACTGATTTTCCCATGGAACTGATTTTCTACCTTGTGGGTAATTGGGAATCAATTATTTGTAAAAATCATTCTGGTGACTACTCAGTTTACTAAAACTGATTATGAAACAGAAAAGTTTGTCACTTTCAGAGGAAGTTCCAGCTATACTCCAATTAAAATTCTCCTGTGTTGCATTAGAAACAGGAAATTAAATACAGTGTTCTACTGCTGCAGCCCAAACTTCAGACTCTGTCTTTCCCTTCTCTTGATCAAAGGAAATCACTGCTCCAGGCTCATTCTTAAGAACCCTGCCAATGAGATGTTCTAATTCCCATTGATGAAGCAGATAAGTCTCTAACAGCTGTGTGGAATCTGAATCTCACAGGATTTAACAGTCCGGGTGAAGATTTTAAAGTTTCTCACCCCAGATAGTATTTACGCTCAATGTCCTGAAGCAACCCTATTTCTAATGCACTTTATGTCTCTGAAGTTTGCTTGAAGTTATCTTGTGCTATCCATTTTCATTTAAGCATTGATTGCAGTTCCATGTGTTTTTCGTACTTATGTGTAACTGCTTATTTTAACTATATATTAGGAATTTCTTTTAAGTTTGCTTTTTTTGGAAAAAAAAACCCTCCATTTTTCCTCCATCATCTCCTTCTTACTGCTTTTATATTTGAGTAGCACAATTTCAGCAAATGGCTCTAATCTATATCTTTGTGAGCACCAAGTAGATTAATAACAGCATGTAAACATGAATGTCAATTAATTAAGAATTTGTTAAAGATAAAAGATAAAATGTCCCTTTGAACTTTTTAAGAATTTGAGATTAACACTGGAGTGAAGTAAGCCTGAATGAAAGAAAAGAATGCATGAGGAAGAATGAGGTTTTGGCTAAAATTAATATAAAAGAGAAAGAACTTGCAGGAACTTAAGCCCCTGTTACAATGCACCAACGGATGGAAAGAGGATGTAAAATGGAGAAAAACACTTGCCATCCATTGGTTAACGCGATGCTTCCGTTCTGTACTCACTGCCTCCGTTTTGCTTCCTCTCTACCCGTCCANTTTCATCCACTCAGAGGGTTTTGAGCTGCTCAAAACTTTTGAGCGGGAAATATATCCAATGCGTCCGTTCTGCATCCGCTAGGCATACGGGGGACATCCGTTCTGCATCCGTTAAGCATCTGCTATATCTGCTAGGCATCCGCTGCACATCCGCGCAACTCACATCCGCTCGGACGCAGGGAGGAAGCGGAATGGACGTGAAAAGGACGCGCAGCGTTAGTAGCATGGATGGAGAAAGGATGAAAGTGGATGCAGCTGGCAAACAAACCATTTAAAATGGAAAAAACGTTCGCAGAGGGGACCTATCTCGGATATTAAGGATGTCTAGAGGATCCGATAGGTCCCTATCTCGGATATTAAGGATGTCTAGAGGATGCCTAGAGGATGCAAAAGGACACATAGGGAAAAATCTATACTGCCTATAAAAAGGGGGAGCAACTCACCTGCATCACACTTTCAGACCAGAAGCCCTGCTGTGCAGACCTCTGCAGCCTTCATCTGACTCTTGCTCTTCCA
Organism: Laticauda laticaudata; assembly: GCA_004320025.1. NCBI lineage: Eukaryota > Metazoa > Chordata > Lepidosauria > Squamata > Elapidae > Laticauda > Laticauda laticaudata. The sequence goes on along the minus strand of BHFT01036808.1, from coordinate 25,010 downwards.
CAGCACTCAGTCATGTCCACCATGGATCGATACAAACTCCTTTTGGTAGCCACCATCCTTCTGCAACAGTGCGAAGCCAAAGAAAAAGAGGCAGCCAAGAAAGCGTCTGGGTCCGAAGATGGATCGGAGAAGAGCAGCCCAGTACGACTATACCAACAAGCTGATGGTGAGCCTCAGCAACCAAGACACTGTGTGAATCAAAGATAGACTTTATTTAACAATAAGCTATAAAAGGAAAAATGCCCAAGTCAGTGTCCAAATAAGTCACAGGTAGCCAGCCAAGGCCAGTTCTCTGGCACTCCTCTTGGTCACATTCAGGTCTCAGGGGTGAAGGGTCCAGTGCTGTGGAGGTGGCTTGGTGCTGGATGCTTGTCTGAAGCGCCATTGGGGTGCAGTATTCAAGCAGAGTTAGCCACCAGCAGAAGCACACTGCCAGAAGAGAATCAATTCAGCTTCCTCCAGAAAAGCAGAAGCAGCAGAAAGCTCCAGCCCCAGAAAAGCGAGCCCGTGCTTACAGAAGCCCCAGCAGAAGCAGAGTGGGGCCAGGGGACGGGGATGGTGGCCCTGTTCCATCTTGCCAGGGCTGGCACCAGATGGCTGAGGCTTTCTGTTCTTCCCCATGTTGTTGGGGTTGCTGGCTGGCAGGGAGGGCTGGCAGGAAACCAAGCTGGAGGGAAGGCTTGCACCAGGCTTGGCAGCCAGGGCAGCACAAGGTGGCAGGAAGGCTTGGCAACCAAGGCTGGCAGGAAGGCTGGGCAGGCAGGCAGGAACCAGGGCTGGCAGGAAGGCAGGCACCAAGGCTGGAGAAGGCCTGGCACCAAGGCTGGAAAGGCAGGCTGGCAGCAAGGCTGCAGGCAGGCAGAGGCAAGGCTGGCTCAGGGAGGCTTTGCAGACAGCCTGCAGGAAAGCTGGCAAGCAAGGCTGCAGGAAGCTGGCAGGAAGGGTGGCAGCAGGCAGGCACCAAGGTGGGCAGGCAGGCAGGCCACCAAGGCTGCAGGAAGGCTGGCAGGAAGCTGGCAGGGAAGGCTGGCTTTGCAGGAAGGCTTGGAAGGCAGGCTGGCAGCAGCTTGGCAGGCGACAAGCAAGGCTTGGCAGGGAAGGGGCTGGCAGCAAGGCTGGCAGGCAGGCAGACAGCAAGGCTTGCAGGCAAGGCATGCAGGCAGAGGCCGGCGAGGCAATCAATGTGTCCAGCAGCAGGTCTTTCCTCTCGAATGGTGACCTGCGCTTCTGTGAGCGCTTCCCTTATATCCGCGGGGCTTGAACGCAATGCATCCTTCCCGCATGAGCAAGTTAATGCTCGGATCCGTTAGGCTTCCGCTGTGCATCCGCCTTGCATCCGCTGTTGCTTTAGATATACCACTGCTTGCAATCACGCGCTTATCTGTTGCCGCGTCCGACTTGTGCTGCACCCCCCCGGAAAGCCTCAGCGGATGTGACCATCTGTTGCTCCCATCTGTTCCATACTGCTAGGCATTCCGTGTTTCTAGCCTATACCGCTTCCGATCTGCTCTGCGTCCTCCTCCGCCGCGTCCGTATCCCTTTCCGTGTTATCCGCTTCTGGTTTATGCAAATTTTTGCCCTTTTGAGAGCGGATAACAATGGATGGACATTTTTCTCATCCGTTGTGTCCTTTTTACTAACGTTTTGCATCCATTGGGCAGTGTGACAGGGCCTTTACAAAGCAGTGGTAGATGATGATGATGACAATGACAACAATGACGATGATCATTAAGTTAAGACAGGATCAGGCAACTTGATAAACCTAAGCATAAAAAATCCATGGATGGCTTTATAGTAACTTAAGGACAAGCCATTAAGACAGGACAAGCCATTATCATGAGCCATGGTGGCACAGTGGTTAGATTGCAGTACTACAGGCTACTTCTGCTGACTGCCAGCTGCCTGCAATCTGGCAGTTCAAATCTCACCAGGTTCAAGGTTGACTCAGCCTTCTATCCTTCCGAGGTCAGTAAAATGAGGACCCAGATTGTTGGGGGAAATAGGCTGACTCTGTAAACCAGTTAGAGAAGGCTGGAAAGCACTGTAAAATAGTACATAAGTCTAAGTAAAATAGTACATAATATAGTACAAAATAGTAAATAAGTCTAAGTCTATTGCTATATAAACAGAGAGAAAACCCTGCTCCTTCTAGCATGGATGATGTTACTTGGTTGGGTCATGAAATGTCTGCAAGAACTAACCAATCTCAGAAAGCACCAAGGACCCCACAAGGATAACTTATGCCAATCACAGTGCATTGTGTTGCTTGCTCCCAGACTTATATTCTGCAGTTGAGCTGCCTGATATAAAAGAAGATATGGCTGAACAATAAACTGCAAAGCAGAGCCAATGTCAATCATATCCACTCTGGGGTAGGTGAAATCAAGAACTTGTGAACAATAAACTATGCAGAGATGACAGAGGTAGCTGCATCAGCTGCAAAAAACATGGGCAGATTAAGTTAATCAGCAGTTATTCTATTAGCAGGTTAGTCCCCAACCATATTTAATGCTGGGCTAAGTCCACAGTAGCTGTGATTTCTCAATCTCATTATGTTAGGCAGATTTCCTGGGAATAGGCATGTTATATGAGCGGGCTGTTTACCTCAACCATCTGACAGCTTCTTTGTCTCTGCATCGTTCTAGCATTCCTCTATGGAAATGTTCAGTGGAATAATTTTAATGATAATTGAAGATGCTCTTTCATGTGGTTATCTTGTCTAATTAATACCTTTCAGAATTGGTGAAATCTACACTGCTTTCCATTCTAAATCTAACACTTATTCATGATGGACTGATAATTGGAACATTCTACAATGAATTAAAAAAAATCAGTGTCGACTTGTTGGCATCTTGAAAAATGTTATGTTTCCATAGAACATTCATTCTGTGACCACTTATTCTGCATTCAAGGAACTGCATTTTACACTGAAAATTGGTGTGAATCCCCAGTTGTTTGAACTGCTAGTATGACACATAACATGAACCAAATGATATTTTTTTAAAAAACAACTAAAATATTTTAATATGATTGTATTATTTTCAGTTCTAGTGTATATAAGCCCTTATCTCATGCATATTTTATTTACATTGCTTAAGGTTCTTCATTCTGAAACAAATGCATTGATGCTAAATGACTGTTTTGGGTGTGTGTGTGTGCGTATGTGTGTGTGTGCAGTGTGCATGCTAATCTACACATACATATACACATAAGCACATTGTGCTTGTCTTAATTACTTCAGATCTGTTTTTACAGAAAAAAAAAACATTGCAATGACAACAATGCTACTCTTTTACAGATGTTTACACCCTAAAGTTAAAACATTGAATATTGCAATAAGTTGTGATTCTGAATTTATTATAGCTTTCTTTAAGCATGCTTACAGAAGTCCTGCAAATGCTGATTCCCAAGTTGGTCCTGATGAACAATTTGTATTATCCCACCACAAAGAAACTTTTTTATAAATACAAACCCAAGTGAAGTGTTTCATATTTTTGATGTTCCATCAACATCATCTCCTAGTCATAATGGCATAGCCAATTCAAAGAGATTACATTTGACTGTATGTTTGATTTCTATCTCATCTTTGCTTCAGAAGCTCAAGCAAGTGTGCAAACCAGTGGTAGGATTCAAATTTTTTTACCACCGGTTCTGTGGGTGTGGCTTGGTGGGCGTGGCAGGGGAAGGATACTGTAAAATCTCNTACCACCGGTTCTGTGGGTGTGGCTTGGTGGGCGTGGCAGGGGAAGGATACTGTAAAATCTCCAGTCAGAGGTGGTATTTGCAGATTCTTCAAAGTACTCAAAATTTCTGCTACTGGTTCTCCAGAACTGGTCAGGACCTGCTGAATACCAACTCTGGTACAAACCCTCTTTGCTATTTTCCCCACCATGATGACCCTGTAAGTTCATATAGGCTGAGAGATACTGACTGGCTCAGAAGGATCCAGAGAGCTCCTGGGGCTGAGGTTGGATATCTCCTCTGTCCAATGTCTTCACTTCTGTGCCATAATGGTTATCATAGGTCACTACAGAAGATAGGGTGTCAGATTTTCCTTCATCTGAGATGCTTCTAAAGACTGAGAGTCTGAAGTTGTAAAAACTGAGACATCCTTTTGAGCTCCTTGAGATAATATTGCTGCCCCCCCCTTTTTTTTTTTACACCTCAATGGAATTCTAATATGAAAGGACCTCTCTACTAATGAAGGAGAAGTATATGTTAACAGCAGGGCATACTTGTAGAACTTCCTCCTTTATTGAAACATCTAGGAAACCTTTCAAAGGTATCCCTTTGAAACTGAAGACTGCATACAACGTGCAATTGGATCAAAAATTGGCATTCATATTCAGGATGTCATTCTGTGGTGATTTCTACTCTAGTGATTTATGGTATCTTCTAGAGTCATCCAACTGCTATAGTGCCAAAATAACAGGAATGAAGAAAGATTTTCAGTGAAGGTTAGCTGATGCTATGAAGATAGTATCCATATATAACAATAACAGCAACAACAATTTGATCCTGATTCTTTTTCAGAATTTCAAAATGTACATTAGTTTGATATGACATTGGATCTACAATGTTGACCATAGCGCTTCTATTTTGCCACCCCAAATTGATGGGAACTTTTTTTCTTGCTTGATATTTTGTTTTACTCTTGCTTGCTTAATTCTGATGCAAATAAAGAATAAATAATTTTGCTTCCACCCAATTCCAGCTTTCCACATTGTCATATCCTTGGCCTTGTGTTTGTCATTTTGCTTTAAACTAAAATGTTATTCTTACTTGGGTTTGTTTTGGGTACTATATCTCCCCACTCAATGTAAATAACATCTTTGATACAGATGATGCATTTTAATGAAGACATGCTTATGCTTTTAAAGAATTTCTATCAGAGTCCCTGGCAGTTTAGACATTCTGTTGAGCATGTGCATTCATCTTTGTCCCTGAGCATATTCCTTGTTCTGTGATATGAACCAGTGTGTAATATCTCTTAGCTGAAAAGCTGTTACTAGGGTGCATTTATCAAAATGAAAAATGGAACTGCAAGAAGACCATGCTTCAGCAGAACAGCCTGAAGTAGGAAGTACATTCACACCACTAAGGATATATGATTGTATCCAGATCTATAAGACACAGTGGTATATCAAGGGTACGGAGGTTTTATTATTACAGGACTTATATTTGAAAATATGAAGTAGTTATAAAAGGCAGTGTAATTTCAAACCACCTCAGAGAGCTGCCTGTTTTGCTACAGGTTGCATTTGTAGCATGTGGTAACAACTAAATAAAATGAGCATCTTTCCAATTAGTTAGAGATTATTTCTGATTTCATAAAAGGTGTCAGAACTCAATAGTTTTTAAAATGCTCCATAAGATTTCCCCCTAAACTCACTGGAAACTAAGTAAAATAATTGGTGATGGCTATAGGAAAAATGATAAATGATAAAGAACATAGCTGGACATGAAATTTGGACAAGACTTCAACTCAGGTCTGAATCACAAAAAAACCTATGTTGTTTCCTCTGTTTATTCTGTGATAAGTGTTGCCTTAAAGTTATGATTATTGAAGCATTGTATACAACCCATCAATTGTCCTGGTTTTCTGTATATGCATTAGTAACAGTGAACTCAGGTAAACTGAATGAAATACAATTGTTTGCTATGAGGAGAGAGGAAGAAAATCAACAGGTGAAGATAAAAATTAATTCAAGATGGCAGCCACATAGATATGATTCATGCAGCCTACATAAAGGTGGGTGGACCTTCATTTATGCCATTATATTACAATCTTGACCTTTTTTAAACCATAGCCTTCAGATAATCAAGGAAGGGAGGAAGGAAGGAAGGAAGGAAGGAAGGAAGGAAGGAAGGAAGGAAGGAAGGAAGGAGAGAGGGAGGAAGGCTGTGTGTTTCACGGTTATGTTTATCTATGTTTATCTGTTACAATATTGAATCTACCATTTAAAATCAAGATCTTAACAGCAACAGGCCACTCATCTTGAAGAAGCATGACCTTAAAATATTTTTCTTGTCATTGCCCTATTTTCTATTATAATCCATTAGCAGTGAGGAATATTAAAATGATACTTTTTACCATTTTGTTCAGAAAAAAAAATCCCTTTTGGTGTTTGAACATGGAAAGTACAGATTTTACTGGTGAATCATTTTCTTACTTTCCCCTCTTGCAGCAGCTGCTTCAATATTTATTAAACAAAGCCCAAATTTTCTATTCCTTGACATAGTCCAGAACTGAAGTACTACTTATATCTTTAGTCTTTAGACACATTATCTTAATGAGCCAGTTAGAATACCTCTATTAGACTAGACCCCAGTCTTTTCATATTGGATTTTTTATTTGTAGCATAAGCCAGGAGAAATGTGAAACTGGAGTGAATATGCCTCCCCCAGACTCAATCCCTCCCCCCTAAGAGTGGGTGGTCCAGTTTTTTTTTCAGACCAGACCTTTCCATACCTACCAGGTTTCAAAGCTGATCTCTGAATAACTGCTGACCAGCAAGGGCATTCCAAAATAAAATGGAAGAGACTGAGATGGTTCTCTATTGCTTTATAATGCTGTTCTCTCCATTTGATCTGTTTTAGGGCTGCTTTTGAAGTTGGATTTAGCATCATTCCGGAACATCACTCCTCCATTTTCAACTCATACTTGGCTTCCTTTGGATGTACCTGTAAAAAGTCTTCAAGCAGTGGTCCCCAACCTTTGGGCCATGGCCCATTCAGAACTGGGTTGAGGAAGCAGCAGGCGACCCCCTCATATGCACTCAGTTCCATTTACACATGCAGTGGGTGTCTGAGTGCACATTTGTGCAAACAGCTGGACATGTGTACATGTCACTAGCTCAAATGGAACTGTATGCATGTGCATGCTCGCATGGAATCATCCCCCCTCCTCCTGCCCCCCACTGGTCCACCAATCTAGAAAGTTTGGAGACCTCTGTCCTAGAGTTTAACCAGAATGAGTTTTGACAGGTGTTATATCTACTGGTTTAGCCATCTGTCAAAACTTAGTCCTCTTTTTCCTTCTCTAGACCCAGGTCCCTAAGGAGAATGAGCAGTGGATATTTTTCTAACCACTGGTGATATCTGACAGAAAGCGATGAACACAAAGCTGCCATAATCCATTATCCTTAGCACATCCATAACAGCACCATTTGACAGCATTATGTCTCTTGCCAGATAAAGGTGGGCAGCATATATCATACTATTTTATGTTTCTGCCAATTAAAGGACTAAAGGACTAACACTTTAGCTGAGGGTGGATCTTAAACTAATGGAGTATGCTAAATATATCTAGGTTGAAAAAGTCTGGAGTTGTCTCCATTTCTTTGCAGCCATCTATTGATCAACCACACCAATTTTTTTCCAGAGCAGGTCAGGTAGACCTAATCAAACAGAAATGTTTCCTGTTTCATATGTGGTGAAAAGTCCCAATTTTAAAAGCATCTTCTCTACTTAACTTTGAAATTATCTGAGAAAGAAGAGCAAACCTTTCTCCAGAATGCTCGTTCATTACAAGTTAGCTTTAAATAGCAGCAAAGAAATAAATCATTTTCTATGTCTGAAACTTTTCCACTCACAATAAATTAGTTATGTCGTATACATATTTGGTCTTCACACACTGTGAAATATCTGATTGTATTTATATGTTTTGGAATCCAATTTCAGGATTTAAAGCAACACTGCTATCCCAACTTCCATTTTTTAATATTCACACAGCAAAATCACATAATCGCAACTCTAGAATCATTTTATCAAGATATCTGATTGTGTTTTATATTTATTGCAGTCAATAATTGTGCACAAAGGAAACTATTCTCAACCCGAAAGAACAATCCTATGAAACCAGGAAATCAAAGTCTGCTATTTTCCATTCCACTTAACTGAGGAACTTGGGAAAAATGTTCCAGGCTTATTCCCCCTCTGATAAGATTGTTAGAAAGAAATGTCCGGGATGAATTTGTGTCATCTAATTCTGCTAAAATTTCATTCTAATTACATTATGCTGAAACAGGCAGCAGGAGGTTCTGAAGGATTTTTCTGGAGGTTACTAAAAGTGTGCAAAGTGGAGCAGATGGACCCATGAAGAAGTTTTCTGAGGCAGGGCAAAGGCATGGGATGGTTAATTCAGCAGCACCTGATTTTTGTTAGACAACTGTGGTCCAGGAAGATAAGCCTGGCCTTCATTGAAAATGTATGTTACTAGCAGCAATGTAGAAGTATGCTGCTGAGCGGCAATGTGTCGAACACTATTCAAAACACACACTGCATTGGCAATGGCATTTGGCAGTTGGATATAGCAAAGAGTACACAGTGGGTGTTTGGCAATAGATATTGGTGGCCATCCATAAATGATCTCAAAATTTGCTGCTACTAAGATAGAGGGGGCACAATGGTTCAGTGGTTAAAGGCACTCAGCTTGTCTTGTCTTGGAAAGCAGAAAACCCAGCTTTGAGACCCCCAGAGCTGAGTTCCCATTCCTTGCCCCAGCTCCTGCCCATCTAGCAGTTTGAAAGCATGCAAATATGAATAGATAAATAGGTGGTGGGAAGGTAACAGTGTTCCATGCATCTTTGATGTATGCTGGCCACATGACCAAGGAAAATGTCTTTGGACAACAATGGCTCTCCTGAACAAGAAACGATGCTGACCACCATTTCCTAGAGTCAAACATAACTGGACAGGGAAACCTTCACCTTCCTAAGATACAGGATAAAGCTACTAAGTCATCCTCAGATTTTGACTTCTGATTGAATCCAATCTAATTCTTGCCACAATGGTTTCAGTTATATGGATCTTAAAACAGAACCTGGCTGCAACAGAGACAAAGGTTAAAATTTGCAGCCTCTTAACTACAGACTTGGCTTATCTCTTCCAATATATTATTTCTGATTGCTGATTTCTCTTTTGTGACACTGACTTCCAATCCTAATTGAAGTCCTGTTATATATGTTAATCTTGTATTCTTTGATAGGCCATTTGGATTGAACGGCAGGGAGTGGAAGATGCCAGCAGTTGAATATAATTTATAATTTAGTCCTTAGACAGTTGTATCAACAGCTATGGCATGTATCAGTCATACCCAAATTTAAACTTATTGAATTATATAGGGCCCCATTTAAAAAAATGCTTAGAAGTCTTAATTCATACTTTTTGTGCTGTGCAATTTGACTTGTAAATATGAGACTACAGAGCCAGATACAGATATAAGTTAGCAGAAAACTGCCACAGTTGAGAGATAGTATTTTAAGGACTAATTCCAACTTTTTCTTTTGATTGCTCCTCAGGTACACTACTGAGCATACCAAATTATGTTTTGCTTGCTGGATAGAATGAGGCATGCAATGGTTTTTACATATTATGTTGTACAGATGTCCTTTCAGTTTGTATTATTCTCCCACCCCCAGTCAAAACCTTTTCATTGGTTAATACCAATTTTCAGTGTATGCCTAATAAAACATCTAAATCTTCAATTTTAAATTGAGTCACACAGCTTTTAAATAAGCAATTTCACATTTCTTTGGAACAGCCATCTGCTTCTGAATCACAATGGTTTTCATCAGTAATTTCAAGAGGAAAAACAGTCATTACACTTTAACACATCTCCAAGTACTGAATAAAGAAGAACATTCAACCACTATTTAAATAAACCAAATTCTTTACAGTGCAAAGTCTAAGGGCCAAATGTGTCATTGTTATAATAAGAGTATGGGTTACCCTGTAACTGAGGCCCAAGGGAAAGTGACATTATCTTGAACCACAGCCTTTCAAATGGCACAAAATATTATTGTGGGTTGTACATCTATCTGTTACAAATACAGTAATTATCTGTTTGTGCCAACAAAGTCAAAACAGACTCTAGAAAGAACTTTTTATTTCTGCCATGTTTCAAAATGTTATTGTAGCAAAATAAATCCTGCTAAGGCAACACTTACCAGCAACAGTGCAATACTTCAGGGCTGAAATGTTGTGATACCAGGTCTGTCCGCCAGGAACTTTATATTCAAACATAGTTTGTTATATATGTCACTGTGAAACATATAGATTTATTATAATGTATCAGATGTATTTTGTGCTGTGCTGTAAAATGCCTAGACTCATACGAGTGAAGTAGCAGGAAAAAAAGCATTTGGAATAAATAAATAATCCAACAATCCCCAAATTCCACTTGGCTGATCAGATAGAGTGAGATTTTCCATCAGACAGTTATTTAAATACATGTGTTCATAACTAGATGTAATCATAAATTGTCATAAACTTAAAGTTTGGTTATTTGCATTTATATGTAAAGCAGAAAGTAATTATTTTAATTTTTTGCATGTTGAAACAAGCTGCTTCTCAAACCCCATTACATTTATTGTCCATATCTTTATTTCAATGTGTCTCAACCTTGGGAATTTAACAATGTGTGAACTTCAACTCTCAGAATTCCCCAGCTAGCAATGCTGACTGGGGAATTCTTAGAGTTGAAGTCTGTACATCCATCATAAAGTTGTCATGGTTGAGAAACACTGACTTATTTTATAACCACCCTGAATATTGGATTGCTTTAGGGTTGTGTTTTTTTTTTCCTTCATTCAATTTATTGACAGCTACAGTCAGAAACCTGCGTGGAGTTTTAGAAATTTGGGAGACCATAAATATTATCACTTGGACCACTGATAAAGCTTGTTGACATTGTAGGAAATAGTGGCTCTGAAATGAAGCAGGTTCACCACTTTGACATGTTATCAATTCTCTGAAGAGGCTGTCGTGCTGGAAAAGTGGAAAGAAAGAGAAGGAGCAGATGGCCAGGAATAAGGTGGTTGGAGTCAGTCACAGTGGCAATGACTGCAGTATTAGAAAGGCAGATTAGGATAGAAAATCATGGAGAGAATCTATTTTATGTGGATGCTATTTTATGTGGATGCATCAAAGCCATCAAATCAAACAAACTTCATTGATAAAGTATTTTGAAGGGAATTATAAGTTGATCATATTTATAATTGCAAGATACTTCCCTTACTGTGTGCATATGTGCATTGCAAACATTTTATCTACTGCAGCAAATTAGCAAAAATTCACAATAATATAAATTGGATAAAATTATCTAAAACTACACTACTCATTGATCTGCATATGAATAGTACTTCAGTGCATGTATTTATTTCCTTATCAAAAAAAAATTATGTTCCATCTCATGGGGAAATGAAGAAAAGGAAGAAAAGTTTGAGTGAACTGAAGAACTAAACACCATAGCAAACTCCATATTCATATTGTTCTGTACAAAATCAACTCAGACAATAAAGAATCCCTAATACATTTATGTTCTGTAACTCAGAACTTTCAAATTGGACAAGACAATTATGGAAGTATTCCCATCTTCAAAAAATAATCCATTCTGGTGACAGTAAAATATGTTAACTTTAAGAGTAATTTGCATTTTGCAGCTTTGATTTGGGCTGAGATAGGACAGTGATTTAAACCCAGTCAGAGCTACATACTTCAGTAATTATTTGATAGATGGTAGTGCAGCTTCATGAAAGAATTATATTCCTGTATAAGATTATGGAAGGAGGGGAAGCAGAGATCAGAAGAAAGAAATGTACCTAAAGAAGCAATGAGCAGAGGCACTAGAGATGTATTTTCTGGAATTGGTGTGCAGATGTCACACAGAGGCAACTGATGTGGAATTCTTCTTCCTTTCTTCTCTGTGGGAGATCTAACTGGAATTTGAAGAACAATATTCCCTTTGGAGCAATTTAAGTAGAATAGTATAAGGGAAAAGAATACCTCCAGCAATCATAACGGACCTTAACTATCAACAAGAACAAGTCTTTAGAGACTCCAAAATGTTCTAAGATGCTCTATTAGCTTGTAGAAACTATGGAGTCTTGAGTATAGTTGCCTGCGTGTTGCCACTGTGCTGTTCCTTTTTCTTCTCCAATGCACTTTAAACTAGCTTTTGGGACAGAAGCCTGAATAGAAAGCTGGGACAATGATTATTTAGCTACACACAGTCTATTTGCCTTTAACTCAATTTTAAAGAAGGAGAAACCCAAACAACAATCAGGGGAACCCATATAGATTAATTGGAATAAAATGCCTCATAGAAGGAGTTAGTTTAGAAAATGTGCAAGCAAACATGGTTTCGCATCAAATGAATGACTATACTAAGGTTGCCAGATCCAATAACAACAGCAAAAAAAAAAAATCAAATGCATGATTATGATGCATATTTTCATTTTGCATGCTTTTTTTTTTTCTTTTTTTTTCCATTTTGATTTGCTTCTCCCCCTTTTCCATGGGGCCAAAGAAAACCTAAACAATTTCCTAAACACACTAAACAGGCACACCCCAAAATCAAGTTCACCATGGAAACGGAAATAAACAAACAACTACCATTCCTAGATGTACTAATCTACAAAAGAACAGATGGCACACTAGGACACACCATATACCAAAAGAAAACACACACCAACCGCACCTCAACACCCAAACCCACCACCACCCAGCACAGATAAACTCCGTGGCCAAAACACTTAATTGCCAGAACCAAAACGCCTGGCAGACAAGACACCATATAAAGACTGAACTATGGCACCCTGACTAAAAGATTGACAGCCAACGGCTTCCACAAAACAAAATCACCAGCTTGATCCAAAAACACACCAAGACATAACAGAGACCTAGAAGCATCAACAGACCTATGGAACAGCTGTCCTGCCCTACATAAGAGGTACTACAGACAAAATCAGTAAGATACTACACAGGCATCACATCAAGACTGCCTTCAAAACAGACAAAAAAATAGCAAGCCATCCTTAAAAACCCAAAGTCAAAATTGACCTGGAAAACCAAGGCATATACGAAGTTCCGCTGTGCATCATGCCGGCCACATACATTGGACAGACCAAGAAAGAATAAGTACCGCCTGCGATGAACACAAAAAATGCCAGTAAAAAACTGGAAGCACACCTCCTCACTAGTCCAAACATTAAAAAACACAGGTCACAACATCAACTTCAATGGGACTAAAACCCTAGCCACTATAGAAAACCCCAGCCACCAGAATCATCAGAGAAGCCATAGAGATTGAAAAAGACCTGAAAGCATGAATAGAAGAGATGATTCCACCAGACTGTCAATCATTTGGAAGCCTGCACTCTCAAATAGAAAGATCTCCACACCACAAGCCAGGCAAACACCTGGGCACAAACAGACTCCCTCTGATACCTCCAGCTCAAACAACCACCAACCAGGCACCCAGATGAAACCTAGCTCCTAATAGATAATAGCCGTCCTTTCACACGAAGCCAAGCGACCTGAAAGCCTCCAGTGGAGGAGCAGAGTGTTGCAGCCAATCAAAGCCACAAAACAGACAGAAGAAACCAGAAACACCAATCAAACAAACTCCAAGTCAATAAAAACACGACCAAGACTCCAACCAATCAGGATGTAGAAAAAAAACATCCTGGCACAACAATAGGCTAGCCTCAAATTTAAAAACCAACGGCTGTGAGAATCTGACCCACATACAAACTTAATACAGAGAGCCTGATGATGGCCAGATGAGATCTCGCTGAAACGTTGCTACAACTTTAAAAGCACTACAATGACGTGGGATAATACCCGAAGGAAGCTGAATAGCACACATGTAAGTACCCGCGATAACTTTAAAACAAACAAATATATATATATATATATATATATATATATATATATATATATATATATATGTGGTTGTGTGTGTGTGGTGTGGTGTGTGTGTGTGTGTGTGTGTGTGTGTGTGCTGTGTGTGAAGTTTTTCGCGGGTACTTACATGTATGCTCAGAAATACAATACTGTATTGTAGTAACCAATACAGAAGCCTGATGATGGCAAATGAGATTCTGCCGAAAAATTGCTCCAACTTTAAAAGCACCAACTACAGTGACGTGGGAAAATACCTGAACAAAGCTGAACAGCATACATGTAAGTACCGCGCAAAAACTTAAGAAAACATATATATATATATATGTGTTTTCATATTATGCCATTGTATAATAATATATATTATATATATATATATAATTATATTATATATATATATATATATATATATATATATATATATATTATATATATATATATATATATATATTAATATGCCTTTATGTGTTTTCATATATGCCATTATGTGATATATATGTCAAACAAAAAAATCTCCACACCACAAGCCAAGCAAACACCTGGCACAACACAGAATCCCCCTGATATCTCCAGCTCAAACACATCCAACCAGGCACCCAGATGAAATCTAGCTTCCTAATAGATGAAAGCCATCCTTTTACATCGAAGCTAAGCTGCACTGAAAGCCTTCAATTACAGGAACAGAGTGTTGCCAGCCAATCAAAGCCACAAAACAGACAGAAAGAAACTAGAAACACCAATCAAGCAGAACACAGCAAACTCCAAGACCAATAAACACAGACCAAGACTCTAACCAATCAGGATGAAGAAAAAAACCATTCTGGCTCAGCAGTAGGCTAGCGTCAAATTTAAAACTGAAACAGAACACAGCCAACCTCCCCGACCAGTATATTTGGGAGATGGCACCTCTGATCACGCTTTGCTTCCACAAGCATGAGCCGAAAGCACCAGCCTGAAGATGGCGAATGGGACCTCATCGAAACATTTGCCAGATACTCTCAATCTTACATGAGAAAAGACCCGAAGCGACCTGAACAAAGCTGAAATACCATATATATAAATATCCACGAAAAACTTAAGAAAACACACACACACACACACATGCATTCATACACACACACACACACACATATGGTCCCTGGGATAGGCATGTCCTGCATTTAAAAAAAAAACTTTTCCAACTCTTTTTTGATTACAGGATCATTTAGATCATCTCTGGGCTGTTCTTCTTTTCAAAATCCCATCGGTCCCAAATAGCTGCTATGAAATCCCAAGGCACAGCTTGCACATTCAATTAACATATCTCAACAGCAGCCAAATGTTAAGGGAATGGTTCTTGAACAAAAATACAGATCCTCAGAAAATGACCCCCCTTAATTCAGTAAGTGGAATGGCAAAAATTAAACAAGTGTTCAAATTTCTTTCCTTCCTTCCTTCCTTCCTTCCTTCCTTCCTTCCTTCCTTCCTTCCTTCCTTCCTTCCGCGTTGAAAACAAAACTATTGCTGGGATTTGATACTTACAGGAACACTTAAGTTACTTAAGTTAATATATTTGCAAATAAGAAAAATATTTTTGTCTCACTTTTCTCCCCAAAAAACCAAAGTAAATGATGTATCTGGAGTAACTCATCAATTTGTGAATACTTTTTATAAGAGAATAATCAGTGATACTGCTTCTCAGTTGTGTATATCACTTATCCACTGTTGCACTGGGCAGTATTAAATGAAAATGAAAGCAATGGAGATCGGCATCCATCCTCCTGGTGTCAGGCACAGGAAATCAGGGACCAAGGCTGTTCAAATCAGTACAAATTTAATCCATGCTAGCTCTCAACAAAAATCTGAGCTATTAACAGTCAAGGCATTGGCAGTAGATAAAAGTCAATGGAATCCATTGAGAGTGAAGGGATTGCAAATTGATGATGTGCTTGACCCCTCCAGTTGGGGTCAGCCTGGTCATGTACATCTGGCTTCCATATCCTCAAATGTTATTTCTTTTTAAAATCAGATGTTTGTAAAAAGTTGGTATCAATTTGCCAGGGAAGTCAATAATCAGTATTGATTGCTGGGAATCAATAAAACAATGGAACAAGAAAAATTCCAAATGGACAACAGCTCAAGGAATATTCAAGTATCATCTGGGAATAAATGTGACAAGGGTGCTTTTTTCAAGAGGTACCTGGACTTTCTTGGGTTGTTGTTTTTTTTATTTGAAAATGTTTCATTTCTCATGAACTGAAGAAGCTTCTTGGATGAGAAGCAAAATGTTTTCAAACAAATAAACCACCAAGTAAGTCCAGTTGTCTTTTGGAAAAAGCATCTTTGGGACAAACATGACCTGGATGATTGAGAGTTTCCATAGACATCTGGAAATAAATTGGAAAAAGTTAAGGTTTCCCTCTAGGGATGTATGGAAGTTTGTTTGTCTTTTAATATCTATTGCTTCCCTGTAGTGATCTGAAAGTGCCAAAGGATGAACCCATCTTTCCAGTGTAAATCTTCATATTGTTGGAAATGAGTAACTGAACCATAAAAGTCACACTGCTGCTGTCTGAAATAAAAACAAAATAAAAACCTAGAGATGCTGTGGATCTCGCTATGAATTATTTGTGTATGTGTCCCTTAAAAAAAATGAATTTGCCCCTCTGTTTCTAAGCTTAAACAAGCCTCAATTTCCTTCTTGGAGCAGACACACTTTTTTCAAAACCTAGAGAAAGTGCAATTTAGCTGGCAATTAATCCTTAATGTGATGTAATTATTCCTGACATTTGGGCATCAGGCACTAGACTTCAGGGCCCATATTATTCTCCAGCACTGTTGTAACCGTTTGCATAGAATTCAAGGAAGCGAACCGCTGCCATCAGCTTTCAGTTAAATTAACTTCTCTGCAAACCTGATCGGGAAACAAAAGAGGCATCAGATAATTAACCATGACTAAAGTAGAAGAAAAGCTGATGTTCCCCTATGACCGCACTGTGCTGGTGAGGCAGAATAAGGTGCAGTCTAAATCCTTTCCAAATGTGCAGCTGCGCATTTTATTCCCAAAGATAGATAAATTGTCGGGAATAAGCACAGCTGACAAATCACAGAGATCTGTATCGGCACAATTCACGACCTGGTTTAGGGAATTGGATGTTCTCATTTCTACTTGCAATCCTTGCATTTTGAGGGATTGTGTGTGTGTGTGTGTGTGTGTGACCTCCCTAGATCTTGCTCTCACCAAAGATAGGGAGAGGACATTTTCAAACCTTGATTTATTTCTGGCTGTAAAGCACTTTTGACACCCTAGGGTGAAATTCACCTTCTTAAGAAAGGCCAGCACAAAGTTTATGACTAAGTGTACCTGAGTGGATCGTTATACTTTTGCTGAGTATCCACAGTGAAAATAATTTTTGGTCTCGGTGCCGTTTGCTTTGTACACATTTATAAAGTAGACAAACAGTTGAAAAGAAATACACCTCTATTGATGAAAGTCACACTGCCTCTCCAGTTAAACGTGAGCAGGAAGACAAATGTGATCTTAAGAAACAAGCTTTATTTATAACGCAAATATTTTGGTCTGACATTCGGCATCTCACCTGAAGAGGTTAGTAATCATACTTGGTATTTTTTGCACTGAAACACTCTGGTTTTTATCAAAACAGGCAAGTTGCAATCCAGCCTGAGAGAATTCTGGAACTTTCCTATAAATTACACATCAGGTCGGAGTTTTTTCTGGAACAGCTTTAAACTAGCGTGCTAAATCTGGAACCCTAAGGACTGGAGACCCTTAGTCTTCAAAGGTCAGCTCTGAGGGTTTATTCTATCAAGGGATGAGGGTTTAAAAACATAAAAGAATTCAATAATCCCTTGCCAAGTCCCATCCTCTCTTTTATCTATTCCTCTATTCCACTAGCAGCATTTAATAACAGGAAAATAAAATCATAAAATAAAACCAAGAACTTTGCAATCTCACAATAAGATTCCCCCTCATTTTGATGTGTTTATTAACTTTGAGTAATATATTAATTTGGATGGGGGTTGATATGGAAATAATGGAATTAGTGATTAAAGCATTTATAGCATAATTTACAATCATTTGGATTTTTCCAGATCCATCAAGGAAGAAAAAAAACCCCTTTCCTTAGTGTCAAGATCTAGTGGTATAACAGAAGACCTAGTGCAGTTTTGACGATGCTACCTCTAAACATTCAGAATATTTTTCAATATACTTGATATAGTTATTACGGATCCTATGACCCAGTACAAAATACTGTTTATTTTGAGTTTTTTTCCCCTTATATACTGTATATCGAAGCTGGGAACTTCACATTTAGGTTGGATGAAGCTGCAAGCAATTTTAAAAAGGTCACATCATTAGCAGTTTCTTTTTCCTGATGACCAAATTATCTAAATCTAATTAAATTGGATTCCAAAAATCACATGCAACCATTGCTGATCTTATCATCAAATCAGGAAATCATAGAATTGGACAGGACCTCAAATGTCATTAAGTCCAACATTCTATTCTCTGCAGGATCAGTTGAAGCATTTTGCTTCAACCAACCTTTCCAATAAAGCAGAAAACAGAAATCTCCTGAGGCAAATTATTCCACTGCTGGACAGCTCCTAACATTAGGATATCTGTCCTAATACTTAAAGCCCATGTCACACAGCACCAACGGATGCAAAGAGGATGTAAAATGGAGAGAAACACTTGCTATCCGTTGGTTAACGCGATGTTCGTTCTGTTACTCACTGTGTCCGTTTTCATCCTCTCTATCCATCCAGCATCTGTCTACTGACTATTTCATCCGCTCAAAAGTTTTGAGCTGCCCAAAACTTTTGAGTGGACAAAATGAATCCAACGCATCTGTTAAGAATCTGCTACGCATACGGGGAACATCCGTTAGACGTCCGTCGTCATCTGTTACGCGTCCACTATATCCGCTAGGCATCGCTGTGCATCCGCGCAACTCGCATCCGCTCCAGCGGAAATGGACACAGGAGGAAGCAAAACGGACGTAGAATGGACACGCGCATTAGTAGCACGGAGGGAGAAAGTGAAAGTAGATGCAGCTCGCATACAAAGCATTAAAATGGAAAAAACGTTCGCATAGGGGACGTATCTCGGACATTTAGGATGTCTGCAGGATGCCTAAGAGGATGCAAAAGGACACCTCGCAGAAAACCTATAATTTCCGATAAAAAGGGGGACAACTCACCTGGATCTCACTTTCAGTCCATCAGCCCTGCTGTGCAGACTCTTCAGCCTTCATCTGGATCTTGCTCTTCCACAGCATCCAGTCATCTTCACCATGGATCGTCACACACTCCTTTTGGTAGCCACCATCGTTCTACAACAGTGTGAAGCCATCTACAGGCTCTTTCACCTGTTCTACGCGAAGAAAAGGAGGCGGCCAAGAAGTTTGTTCCAAGAGGAATCGTGAGAAGGCAGAGAGTACGGACTGTATTACAAGCTGATGGTGGAGCTGAGGAACGAACACCCTCGGTGCATTCCAGAACTTCATGAAGGATGCCACCAGCATTGTTTGACAAAGTTGTGGAGGCGCTGACACCAGGTTGACCAAGGCAAACACCAACTTCCGGCCCAGCCTGACCTGGACTCAAGGTGGCACTGACTCTGCACCACTGGCCTCCCGGGACCATGGTACAGAGCATGCGTATAGCTAGAGGGTGCCACCACAACACATCAGCATTGTGGTGAGAGAACTGGTGCAGGTCATCATCGAAGAATACTGGAGGAGCTCCTCCAGTGCCCTTCCACTGAAGAAGGCTGTAAGAAGTTGCAGAGCATGGTATCAGAAGTGAACTTCCCCCACACTGTTGGAGCCATAGATGGCAAGCACGTGGCCCGCAAGCTCCGCAAGTCAGGGTCCACTTATCACAAATACAAGGACTTCTTCAGCATCATCCTCTTTGCCATGGTCAATGCTGACTACAAGTTCATGTACATCGATGCTTCAGGCAATGGGTCATTTCAGATTCCAGGTATACAATGCCAGTCACCTCAAGGAGGGGCTGAACGCAACCTCATCATGCAGCTTCCCAGATCCAGACCCCTGCCCAACGACACACAAGATGTACTCTACTTTATCGTGGGGATGATGCCTTCTACCTCAGAAACCTACCTCATGAAGCCCTACACGTTCCAGAATGCTCACCCGTGAAGAGAGGATCTTCACTACAGGCTGTCCAGGGCAAGGAGGGTGGTGAGAACGCCTTTGGCATCCTGGCCAACAGGTTCCAGGTACTCTCTCACCACCATGCAGCATCGCCAGAGACCGTGAGGAGGATCGTGGAAGCTTGGCTGCATCCTGCACAATCTCATGCACACCCGCTACCCAGTGTTGCAGAACAGGCTCGTGGACCTCCAACAAGGCAATGGACATGGAGCCTGGGGAATGGAGGCAAGGGCGAAACCTGATAGGACACTGTGGATGTGCAAGGCCCCAACAGAGCTTCACATGAAGGGAAGAAGCAGCACAACCTCCTAAAACACTGGTGCAACTCCCCAGCTGGAGCAGTGGAGTGGCAAGACAGGATGGTAGATGCTTCATGGATGCTTCCTTCAGGCCTGTCTCATCACACGGATGAGATTGTGCCATGTATGTTGAGTGGCCTACAATGAAAGGGCATTTAATAAAGAGTGTGTGTTATGTTGAAATGTGTGGATCAATGATTAATTGTTATTGATAATAAAGGCAAAGGTGTGGCACCTGGGAGGGTGGACCATACAGTCCCACTATGCTTGCACTGGAGGTTTATCTATCCCACAGCTATTACCCATCCCACAGGTATCTAACCCATCCACAGCTATTACCCATCCCACAGGTATCCCTGCCCATCCCACAGGTATCCCTGCCCATCCCACAGCTATAACCCATCCCAAAGGTATCCCTGCCATCCCAAACTTTACCCATCCAAAGAATCCCTGCCATACCACAGCTATTACCCTGCCAAAGGTATCCCTGCCCATCCCACAGCTATCTTAATCCATCCCACAAGCATGCAAAGGCTTAAACCATTTCTAAAAGTTTCCACCAAGACTTTATTTACTAAAATAAATGAAGGCAAGTTGTAAAGCAAAGATAATCTTTATTAATAACAAACATTGTAAAAGAAAATTGATCCAAGGTCCCAAGCAAAATAAAGTCATCAAGGTACAACCAGTCCTCTGGCACCTCCTTCATTCATCTGAGGCTCCCATAGTCTCAGGGTGAAATGTTCCAGGTGCTGTGGAGGTGCTGCTCTGGATTTGTTGGCTGGGTGCTGCGGTCGGAGGGCGCATTGGGTCCTGGCCCTGAGAGGACAACAGGGGATGTGTGTGCGAGGAAGCTCTCAGAGAGCTGGCTCAGTCTGTGATGTTGAGAGCCCTTCCCTCAGACATGGCCACGCGCTGTCAGTCTAGGGACTGATTACAGAGTTCTGGAAGCCCAGGTTGGCTGTGGGGTGAGGAAGAGGACGATGGTAGTGTGATGTCCTGGTCTGCAGCGTGAGCGAGGTTGAGGGTCGGTGGTATCTGTGGCGGGGTGGCATCTTGGCAATAGGTGGCATCGGTGGCATCGGTTGTATCTGTGGTGTGGGTGGCATCGCTGCATCGGGGTGCGCATCGGTGGCATCAGTGGCATCAGTGGCATGGGTGGCATCACTGGCATGGGTGCATCCGGTGGCATTCAGTGCATCGGTGGCACCGGTGCATACGATGTACACTGTGCCTGGACTGGGAAGGCTTGCCTGTGCTGCCTGAGAACTCCTGATAGCCGTAGCTTGGTAAGTGAGGGCCTGGGAAAGCTTGGAAGGGGCAGTGCAATCACCAGGGGTGGAGGAGCAGACACTGAGACTGGGTGCAGCAGGTTCAAGCTGGTCCATGAGGGCATGTGACAGAAGACCGCTGATCCTTCTTCGACTACCACTGTACTGTGATTCGGACATGTCCAGGAGGGTTTGCGTTTGACCGTAGGTGAAGAAGGGCCTTGCGGTTTAGGATGGTATCTCGGTGTGTACCAGCTGAGAGAGAGATCTACGCTACTTCTGATTGCTGTCCCTGAATTCCAAGCAGGACAGTGTTTGCTACTGCCCTCAGTCTGGCTCTTTCTGTGGAGGTGGAGCTTGGGGTGGAGTGGTTTGGTCTCTGGTGGAAGTGCCCTCTCCTTGCCCCACTATGTCACGGGTCCTCCATGCACCTCCACCAATCGGGGAGTGCAGCTGTCGGGGGGGGTCCTCCATGTGGACACTCCACAGATACCCTGCTGGACACAAGGAGCATCAAAGAATCTTCGCAGAAAGAGATTAGGCCTCCGGGGACTGCCTGAGAGAGAGAGCAACCGTTGTAGAGGGGCTGCTCCTCCGGTGGCCGGATCTCACCCTCCAAAGAAGCTGCCACTTGAGCTTGCACGTAGATCTCCCAGTGCGTCATCCTTGACGTGGGCCTGGCCAGATTTCTTGGGTTGGCAGATTCCATACCAAGTTGTGCATGTTGCTTCCACCACGACGAAGGCAAGGACCTCGAAGTGCTGCCCAGGCTCTCCGCCTTCTCTTCTCCAAGCAGCCTGCATTCCATTTGGTGTTCTCGATAGAGGCCACTGTGTCTCTTCCGCCATAGTACTCGTTCTTCCTCAGCCATTCGAGCACTCATCCTCATGTTCCTCTTCAATGGAGTATTGCCTCCTCTCCCGTTCAACGCTTATATCTCTTCCTCCTTTGAGACGGGAATCTGAAGCTCATAGAGAGGCTTCGAGGTTATAGGGGCTGCTCCACACCCCACCACACCACAGCAGCAATAACAACAGTAGCAGCAGAAGCAGACCCAGCAGGACCATGGCAGACCAAGCAGCACCAGCACACCAGCACTCCATCAGCAGCAGAGTAAGCACAGCGCACCAGCAGGCGGTCAGCCAGCAGCGAGTAAGCACCAGCAGCCCCAGCAGCACCAAGCAGCAGAGTAAGCACCAGCAGCACCAGCAGACCAGCAGAGACAAGCCGCAGCACCAAGCCGTACAGACGCACCAGCAGCACCAGCAGGAACAGCCAAGTGAACAAGCTAGGACCAGGAGCAGCACCAGCAGAGTAAGCACAGCAGAAGCACCAGCACCAGAGCAGCACCAGCACGTAAGCACCAGCAGAAGCCCCAGCACCAAGGAGCAGCCTAGCAGAGTAAGCCCCAGCAGAGCCCCAGCACCAGGAGCAGTGCCGCAGAAGCTCCAGCACCAGAAGACGTCAACCCGAAGCAGCGAAGCAGAGTCAGGGCCAGGGGTGGGACTCGTGGCCCTAATCCTCTGCCAGGGCTGGCAGCAGATGGCCCAGCTCCTACTTCTTCCCCATGGTTTTTTGGCTGGTTGGAGCTGTGTCTGAACAGCAGGTCTTCTCTGAATGGTGACCTGCTTGCGGCTGCATCCTTTAATCCGCGGGGATGATGCAATGCATCCTCGCCCGCATGCGCGTGATGCTTTGCATCCGCTAGGCATACGCTAGGCTTCCGCTCTGCATCCGCTCCTTCGTGCGCGTACCGCTTCGCTGTGACTCCCCTGAACCTAGCGGATGTGTCATCTGATTCCTATCCGCTTCATCCCTAGGCTTCATGGAGCAATCGCACTTTACAATCCTGGCTAAATCCTCTCCCGTCCCGTATTTCCTTCTACACATCCTTTTGTTGCGCTCCTCGCCTTAAATATCGGCAATGCGTTTGCCCGCTACTTATTGAGTGCGATAATAACAACGGATGGAACTTTTTCTCGTCCGCTGTGTCCTTTTTACATACGTTTTGCATCCGTCGGCCTATGTGACAGGTCCTTAACCTCTATCAACTTTAACCTATTGGTTCTGGGTCTGTCCTCTGGAGCAACTTTTTAAAAAAATCCACTCCTTCTTCTCTAGGTCACTTCTTATTCATCTGAAGTTTGCTTTTAAATCTCTCCTTGTTCTTCTCTTTTATAAATTAAACATAGACAGTTTCTTCAACTATCCATCATAGAACTTGGTTTCCAGTCTCCTCATCATCTTGGTACTACTTCTCTGAATTTTATTGCATTTTGTTGATGTCAGTTTTAGACTGTGGTGCCCAGAACAATAGTCCAAGAGGAGCCTAATGAAGACAGAACAGACTGGATAAGTACATGTTCGGAACTGGAATCTATTAATAGATCCTAAAAAATCCCCAGTTTTTTTACAAAGCTGGATGGCATGGCTGGATCATGCCTGGACCCCCAGATCCTTCTCATATGCATTATTACTATCAGTTCTACCCACCTATATTTGGGGCTTTCACTGTTTATTATGATTTCTTATCCCAGTTTCAGTCACTGTAGGACATATTCTGAATATTAGAGGCCATCCTCAAAACTTCTTTTTCTTGAAATATACTTATTCTTCCTAACTAGACGGAATAAGAAAATGAAATAGCTGTATAAGAATTTTTAAAAAGCACATCTATATAGATTTTTGGTGTTAATAGTGAAGGAGTGGTAGCTTTTTGTCCTTCCTGTTAATGTCCACAATAGGAAGCAAAATCATTCAATTTCTGTCTCAGTTGTCATTCAGGAGTCAATGTGAAACAGTTATGAAGCAGTTCTGTTTGGTCTGTCCCTAGTCTTGGGGCTCTTGCTCTTTCTTTCTCAAACTAAAAGCCCCGTGGTATTGCTTCAAGGAGCAAGCAAGTAGAATGGAATAGTAAGTGTTGATGTTTTCCCTAGCTGGTTTTCTCGACTGAGTGTCTCAGAAAGGACACAAAAGAGAACAAGGATAGATAGTGTTATATACATGTATATTCTTTGGGCGTTGTGCCCCTAATTGCCAAACAGCTGATTGATATGGTAGGCATTGTTGCTAAGCTCTGCTCTTTCAACCAAAATTCCAAAAAAATCTAATAATTGGCTGTCATGAGCTAGATGAGCCAGATGTGGAAAGTCTGTTTTTGTCATCTTATCAGAAAGTTGGAGGAAATATTGATCAGCTCCTCTGATATAGTCAGCACTTCAGGATCAGCTAGGGTGAAAAAAGCTCACAAAGTGCTTGGAAATCTTTCTAAAGATTTGTGGTTGAAAATGTAGTGGTGTGGAAGCGCCAGAAATATATTACTAATCTCAAATTGATTCTAATTGACATGTTTGCCTCCACATGTTCATGTTCTATTTCCAAACTGTTGTTTAGGGAATATTTATTCTCAGACATAATGGAAAATAACCTTTGACATGGTGTGTGTGTGTGTGTATACACACACACACACACACACACACATATATATATATATCAGACCCATAGTCAGCTCCATAGGAGCACCATTACAAAACCTAGCTAAATACTTAGCAAAACAATTACAGCCCCAT
>BHFT01036806.1:0-27735 GCA_004320025.1 Laticauda laticaudata | reverse complement strand
CCAACGGATGGCAAGCTTTTTTGTCCGTTTTACATCCTCTTTGCATCCATTGGTGCAGTGTGACAGGGGCTTAAAGCAACTAAGGAGAAATTTCATGACAGTGAGAAAATTAATCAGTAGAACTGCTTACCTTCATAAGCTGTGTGGGCTCCTACAATGGAGGATTTTAAGAAGAGATTGGACAACCATTTGTCCAAAAAGACACCTGTGTGGGCAGGAGATTGGATTAAAAGACCTCTGAGGTCCCATTCAACATAATTTGCTTTTTTTTTTTTGAGTAAAACAGTTCTATTCTGACTCATTAACAAGATCGTTGGACGATCTTGACCACCTCATCACAAGATGTGGTGCTGTCTGTATAGTTTTAATGTGGAACAGAGGAGCATGATGGGAGAGAGGAAACAAACAAAGCAAACAAACAAAGCCAGTTGAGTTCTGTCTATTTCATCCTGTATCTAGAGATGTGGAGGGGGCAAGAGGGAAGACAGAGAGGAGATCACTATATAGATCACCAGAAGGATATTTACAAAGCTGAAGGACAGAATAACAGAGTTGGAAGAGACTCTGTGATCAAGTAGAAAACCCTACACCTTTCAGACAAGTGGCTGTCCAGGACCATCACTTCACATATGGGATAAGTGGTAAAGCATGATCTTGGCTTAATGGGCATGGCAGGTGAAGCATACTGCAAAATCTCCATTCCCTCCCCACTCTTGGGGGAAGATTACAGCAAAATCCCATTCCCTCCTCACCCCACTAACCTGCTTTCCAACTCCATTCTCCTCTGCAGGGCAACAAAAGAAGACCCAGCCAATCAACTGGGATTCAGGAGGCAGAGTATAGATGGGGCAGGGCCAGTCAGAGGTGGTATTTGCCGGTTCTCCAAACTACTCAAAATTTCTGCTATTGGTACTCCAGAACTGGTCAGAACCTGCTGAATACCACCTCTGCAGTAGACTATGAAAACTTAATTACTTCTTAAACATTCTTACTTACCTGTACAAAAGAGTGCTTATACCCGTTAACCTCACTGTTTATCAATAATGGTTCTGGAAAGGGGTTTTTGTAATATGTCATTTCAGCATTATCATCTTCATGCATGGGTGGGATAATTGAGAGTTTCACATGTCTTGTTGTGCTGTTTTTTGTTTCAACCTTGATGCTCTGATTAAATAGTTCTTCACTGCCTGCTTGGGTCAGTCAGTGGAGAATAACATGATCATTTTATTAGAAGACTGGTCTTTGTAAATTTCTAGGAAGGTTGGCAAATTTAGTTCAACTATAATTGCTGCATAATGATTCTAGGCCTACATTTTATTATGATTAGCCAATGGTCCCCACCAGGAGGCTAATAGCTACTAAGTCTATTCTCTTCCAAATCTTTAAAGAAAAACAACCTACTCATATTATCAGTTCCAACAAAATAATTCACCTGTAAAAAGATCACTGCATTAAGGAAAACATCAGGGCTTTGGAAGTGGAATGATTGGATCTACTTTTATTGGTCATTACCATTCAATACACAAAAAAGCAAAACTGTATGCTTGTAGATTGCTTATGTTTGATAATTGGCTGGAGGAGAGTAAACATACACAAATTGAGTCTGGTTAAGATGGAGATATTGTCAGTCAACAGCAGACTGAGATTTAACCTGTTTTGGACTATTTTTTGTAAAATAATCTTAAAAGAACAGGTCTTCCACCTGATTCTCAACATTTGTTTATAAATGATTTGAATACCAGATCCTAATCCTTCTCTCTGGTTATGGAATAGACTTTGGATAAAACTGAAAAATATATCTATATGATACTTTTTCTTTTTACAAAGGATACATGTTTTGAATGCCAGCAATCCAGATCTTAAATATCTCTGAATCTATAATGTATGTGAACCAATAGTCAGTTCTGTAGGTTTTCCACAAGAGACATTATACATAAATAAATTAAATTAATATTGTTAAATGGATAAACTTTTGTAATATATATCTAAGTATTTATATCTGCCACAAAAGGCATCTGATATTAGAAACTTCTCAGATTATATTTGTTCTGGAGACTTGACAATATTGCTTCATTTGAAAAAGAAAATAGTGAAGAAAAGAAAAGTAATGGAAAGCATTGGGAAGGAATTAATCAATACTGTAGTTTATCTTTTATTTCCAGAAGCTCTGAATTATGAATTTCAACTGTTATTCCATGGCTAGTACCTGAATAGCATATAAAGGGGCATGGACAAGGTGTGTCCATCAGCAACACTTCACTTCTTTGTTTTTGCTTTACTGTTACTGTTTTAATTTTCTTTCAAATGAACTTAGCAGGCCTCTTAAAATGATTTTAGAGCTTGTTGTTTTGCCTCCAAGGCAGAATTAATATTTTTAAAACTAAGAGCCCAATTCGCTAATCTAACAATATGAAGAAAAATAGCTAATTAAATTAGTGATCCCTGCTTTAAGACCAGTCAAATAAGCAAAGTGTCATAAAATGTCTGCTACATTTCTTTGATTTTTATATTTTAATATTTTCCCAATAAATCATGCAAACAAATTGACCACTAAAACTTAAATAATTTATTTCAACCTTTATAATATCTTGCTTGCTTATCCTCAAGGCTTTTTATCTGTCCCACATTTCTGATTCAGTAGTTCCATTTTCAGCTGTCTTCAACTTTAGTAAGCAGATGCAAGTTGGACAGAATATAGAAAATAAAAAAAATATATATATAAAAAAGTTTGCTGCCAAGATTCTTATTTCTGCTTTGCATATCTATTAATTTCATTACCTCACCCACAGGCAGTCTTCTGCACATTTTTATTAGACCTAGAAGAGGTCATCTTGCATGTAACAGTCCTAAAGCATTTCAGTGAGTCATGTGGTACAGAGATTAGAATGTAGAATTGCAGACTAATTTTGCTGACTGCCAAGGGTTTGATCCTCACCAGCTCAAGGTTGACTCAGGTTTGCATCCTTTCAAGGTTAGTAAAATGAGGAGCAAGATTGTTGAGGGCAATATGCTGACTCTGTAAACTGCTTATAGTACATAAGTGTACATGCTAATGCTAATGTTAATTAAATTTGGTATCCAAAATATTACTTAAGGCAACAGATTTTTTAAATTCCAAAACTGAAATCATAAGGCAATGGAGTTAAAAGGAGTCTATACAAATTCTATAAAACTGATTAGTTTAATAGATGCTCCATTATTTATACCGGAACTTCCTTTTAGTTAGGATGCCAAAAGGAAGGTTTTAAGGCATCAGAAGGGGAATCCCCAAATCTCCATTTTACAGATAACCAAGGAAAGGAAACTACTGGGACTTGGTAAGTTGCCATGAATCAGAGTAAATAGTTTTTTGAGTTTGTTGTTTTTGAGTTTGATTCTAATAACATGCTATCTGTTGGTCTGAAGGAGTCTTGTTAAACAAGAATGAAGCATAGAAATACAGATATCTTTTTTAGCTACCTTAGATTGTCTTTATTTTATAGTTTCTAACACTCCATCTCTAGTCACTATCGACTGCTATGGAAATAAAGTCTATCTTAATTCATTGCTAACATTTTTATTTCTACTTCCTGATTCTTTCTTTATGGAGAAAAAGATTTATTCCTTAGGCATCTATTTAATCTTTTTTTCTTGGTTCTCAATTTTTCTTGTATTTTATAATTTGTGATATGAAGTTGTATTAATTACTCGTCAATGATTATATTAAATTTATTCATTATTTATTATTATTACTTCAGTCTAGGAGCAGAAGTCCTGGAAAAGTCTGAATGTTTTGTTCCCTTGAACTTCCTTCTGAATCATGCATTCCAGGGCCATTTCAAGAAGTAAACTGTCCAAACCAGAATGATTTGAGACATTCTGGGCATAGTATTTTGGATTAAATAGGTCTGCTTCAGGGCCAGACCAACCCCAGAACACCTAAACTATTTTCAATTTGAAGGATTTGCTTCCAGAAGTTTCTGAACTACCAAGTTCTGGAACTATTTGGTCAACTCTTGGTAGTTCTAATTCTCTTTCTGTGTTTCTTATGTTCCAATCCTGGCACGAAGCTGACACACAAAACATTTTAAAGGACATATCTTTGTGATGTGGTATCATCTACAATATATTGTATAAGCAATGACACTTGTGCATAGTATTACACAACCTCTTTATGTTCAACAGACTAGTGGAATGTGTTTTTTTAAAATGTATGGTTAAGAGGTTCTTGAAACAGCCTCTATTTGAAAAATAAAAACTATCACTTGTTGAAGGGAACTATCATTTGGATCGTAGTAGGGTGCCAATTTAAACTGGGAAATAAAATCAATTTCTGCAAGTTGTATGTCCCAAATTAACATTTGTCTTTCTACTTTCCCTTCTACTTTGGATCGCATCATTTTGCATATTCCATTGCTGCTTTGCCTATTCTATAGCTTCTTTCAGGAATAGCTGGCCATTTATTGCCAGCACTGCTATTCCCCTGCAACATTTATAGATTGATGATTTATTGAACCTAGAGCAAAACTGAAAAGTTTTGCCTTTTTCCCATTTAAGCCCAAACAATTAGACCCAAACATGACTAATGTGCGGTAAAAGATGCAGCTGTAATCCTAGCCAGGGGTGGGATTCAAATTTTTTAACAGCCAGTTCTGTGGGCATGGCTTAGGTGGTGGGCGTGGCTTGGTGATGACTGGATGGACATGGCTTGGTGGTCATGTTATTGGATGGATGTGGCCAACTCCATATCACTCACATCGAGGCATGCATCTCCTTGCCTGGTCTCTCATGACTGTGGGGATGCTGCACCAGTCATAAGTGTGAAAAATGGTCATAAGTCACTTTTTTCAATGCCATTGTAATTTGAATGGTCATTCCACAGAAGCAAAGTACCAGCAAAGAAAGGAAAAAAAACTCCAGAGATGTTCCTGAGACAGGAAGTCTAGTCCTGCCAAGAATGTAATAAGGGTTAGAGGAGAGGGACTTTCTCGAAGCAACACCAGAATGTTTCCTTCCTGCCTTCCTTACAGGATTAGGCCAGTAATTTCTTCTAACAACCAGTTCTCAGAACTGCTTAGAATGTTAACAACTGGCTCTAGCAAATTGGTGTGAACTGGTAGAATCCCACCCCTGATCCTAGCCCTAAAGCTCTACACACAATCATTAACTGAAATTGAAGCTACTGATCACCTGGAAGGAGCCCTATACTCTTGTTCTGGCTGACAGGTCAGTGGCTTAATGAAGAGGTGTGGAATAAATTGGAAGCATTTCCCTGAGCGACTAATTTAGTCACTTTATCAAAAAAGGCAATAAGGTTTGTTCAAAATGAACTGTTTTAAACAAACTCTTTCTGGCTTCTAGTGATTGCTTTGCTCAGTTCTAGGTGCTCACAGATTCGCTGCTTTATTTTCTTTTCTGGGATTTTTGCAATATTGATATCAAGCTGATCGAGCTGTAGTTTCTTAGATGCACTTGTTTCCTCTTCTTAAAGACTGGAACTGTATGATCTGTTTTCCAGTCCTCTGGCAGTTCCCCTATGCTCCAGTAGCTCTGAAAGATCTCTGAAAGATATTCAATAGTTCTGACATCATGTCTCTCAGCTCCTTCAATACTCTGGGTTGTAAGACATTTGGTCCTGGAAATTTGAACACTTCTGCAGTCAATAGATGTTCTTTTACCAATTTCTTACCTATTTTGACCTGCATTCCTGTTCTATCTTCCATAACGCTATTTTTGTTAGTTAGGCTATTTATTTTTCCTTTAGGGTAAAGACAGATTGAAAAAAAAAAGATATTATTCAATACCACTTTCTTCCTGCTGCCTGTTACCTTCAACCATCTTCTCAAATCTTCTATTTGATGTTTCAGTTATGTAGAAGGACCTCCTTTCAAATTGTCAAAGCAGTTTTATATTTTTGTCCATTATCTAAACTCTAACTCTAAAAGTAGTGGGATAATTATGTTCTGAAAATTGCACATATAAGGGAGAAATAGTTTATTTAAATATAACCCATAATGAATAATTTGATTTTATGCACTTCTGTTTGTCATGGCACTGAGGCCCAAAAGAGCAGCACAGCTTCATATGATTGTTATAACTCATTTAGCATCACCCAGGGAGAACAAATAGATTAAGGAATGCTACAGACACAGGCAACCATTGCTGCCCAAATAGTTGATGTTCATCTCTGCCAGACAATGCATATCATCTCTAGCTCATTGCATCCCACTACTGTACATTGGTTACTAATACTTAGCAATATCACACTGGCCCACATTAGAAGATAACAAGCTATCATTCAGCTATGGTCAAGGATGCTGAACAATAAGGCCCTCCTTATTCATCAGCATAATGCACAGCCCATCACAACACTGAAATCCCATAGGTTATCTTGGAAAACAGATATTCACTTAACATCTACCCAGTTTAACCCTGAGAATGCCTGGAGAGAGGAATGGTCCAAGATGCCTTCTTAAAGCCTGACATCAGTGATCCCTCTATCAAATCACCTGGTTTTTACCTGCCTCAAACTGTCTGGTCAAAATTGGACAGAATTAAGTATGATACTGGAAGAAGTGCCTCTGCCCTGTATTAATGGAGATGGAAAGAATACCCTTGTTGCAATTGTGATCCTGATTTGCAAACTATTAAATACATTGTGCAAGATTGTCCATATTGGTTCTCTAAAAGATCTGCATGAAGCAACATCAGAGAGAATTGCCCGGATAGCTGCCCTATCTTAAAGAAGTTTTATACATAATTATATGGAATATATATATATGTTTACTTCTCTTCTATCATGTTCTAATCAGACCAGTACTCAAGCCACAGCCACCTCCACAGTCCCTGCCCGCTTAACAGCTGAGACCATGGATATGACTCAGAAGTGCACCCTGCAGAATAGTGTCAGAGACTGAGTTGTTTAACTTGTTAAGTTTATCTTTGCTTAAGACACTTTACTTGGTTCATTTTGCTTATTTAACACAGTCATAAAGTTTACCTAAGAAAGTTAAGAGAAGTTATCTTTGCTTAACACACTAATACAGTTTACTTGGTTCATTTTGCTTATTTAATAAAGTCATAAAGTTTACCTAAGAAAGTTAAGAAAGGTTATCTTTGCTTAACACACTTAGTTTACTTGGTTCATCTTTTTTACTTAATAAAGTGTTGGCGAAAACTTTGAAAAATGGTTAAGCCTTTCCATGCTTTGGGAATAGATAAGGATAGTTGTGGGATAGATAAACTTCCAGTGCAACCATAATGGGACTGTATGGTCCACCATCCCAGCGATCCAGATGATTTTCTCCCCCTTTTTATAGAAAATATTGGTTGATCCATATATCTTTACATACTCTAGACATACTCCAGACAATCCTAAATATATGAGTGATACATCCCAGATACAAATTTGTTTTGCTTTGAATACTTTGTATACGAGATGCGTATGCTTACATCCTTTCTATTTCCGTGCTACTAATGCTGTTGTAGACATTCCGTGTACCTTTTGTTTCCTCTCTCTTTCCGTTTTTCAGCTGCAGCAGATGTGAGTTGAGGGGATGGCCAGAGGATGCAGAGAGGATACAGTGGACATTTAATGGATGATAACAGAGATAGAAGTTTGGCCCGTATATGTCACGGATGTACATCGTACGTGGCAGAAAGTTCATCCATTCACAAAGTTTTGTGCAGCTCAAAAATTCTTGCGCAGATGAAATCGCAGTGGACGGATGCTCGATGGATAGAGTGTATGAAACACATATGCAGTGAGTAAACAATGGATGCATAGTGTTTTCCAACGGATGGCAAGCTTTTTAAAATGTTTTACATCCTCTTTGCATCTGTAAGTGCAGTGGGACCGGGCCTAAAGAAAAACTCATCCTTTTTTATAGCTCAGAGGAAGCCGTAGCTGAGAGGTCTCACTAAGAAAATTTAACACAGACAGTCTCATGAAGAGAAAAAAAAGAACAGAGCCAAAGATGAAATCAAGAAGAAATACTGAAATCAATGAGCCAGGATGCCAGATATCAGGGAAAAAAGATAAAAGTGAAGTTGTATAAAGCAATCAGAATAGCAATATGCAATTCCAAATACTGAGCGATAAAACATAACAGAAACTAGAACAGATTAATGACATTATTGTAGGTATTTCAAAGTCTACACATTAAAGCATTATTATTCAACCAAAATTTACCCATACTCATCCTGAACTCCTTGGTTATTTTCCATTGAAATAATTGTTCTTGAAATTCTCTACATTTCAAAGCTATTTTAGAGAGTCTGAGATGCTCAGGGTTGAATATCTATTTGGCATTCTCATCATTACCACCATGACTCCAACCTCCACTATATGCACTCTAGCAATAGCATCAAGAGGAATGTCGTTTTTCCTTTATGTTGTGCACAAAACATGCATCTTGTTCAAAACAATATATTTGATATTATGCTATAATAAATTAGAAATGAATTTTAAACTTAGAGGCTTCTGCCTGGCCACAGGGACACATTTTTGAGCCTAGAAAGCAATATTATCTACTGTACTGCTTGTGAGGATTGCACATATACAAAGCTCAAGCATATATGTAGGCATATATAGTACCCCACACATGCATCATACATTCTTCCTTTCCATTGATAGAAAAGTAATTCATTTTGCAGTGGAGAATAAAATTGCCAAATTCATAACTGACAATGGGCCTGGACTGCCTGGGCAGGTATAATTTTAGGAAGATTATCCCAAGAACTTAGTTTCATCACTGCCTTCAGCTTTGCTAAGTTTCTACAGGTAGACAAGTAACAAGCAATAAGCAAACAACTTACCAATCAAGTGAATGGCACAGGAAACAACAGAATTATTGGGATATTAAAGAGCAAAGCAGAGGGTACATATAACCTGGCACTGCTGCCATAGGTGAGTGAATAAAAGAGGAGCCACAAATGGGTGATAGTTCTGCAATTCTACATTGGACTAAATGTGAAAGCATAAACAATTTAACCCTGCCTTTTCACTTACTCCCTCCTTGGTACCAGCTGTAATATCTGTGGATTACTTAGTTTTGCATATTGTTAGTGGCAGAGATCCCATAGTAACCAGATCAAATCAAATCAAGTGTATGACAGTCAAAGACCACAGACCAGAACAAATAAAAACACTCAAGGAATATACATTAAAAATTCTAAAATAAAATAATAAATAGATCAAATCTATATTAAAATTAGAATTTGGCATCCAATATGTCAGTTACACATGGTCTAACTATACTATAATACCAATCCTTAAACTGTGAGGTCCATAATCATTAAAAACTAAAATGCAAAAGGGTAGTAATGTGAAAAGGTTTCCAATGAATCTCCAGTTCTGCAGCACAGAATCTAACCATCTGAGCTGTAATCACAGTCTCTTCATCCTTAAGCTGCCACTGGAGATAATCAATGTTGGAAAGGCTAGGATACCTATTGATTATTGGGAGGATATGTTTTTTCAAACATCTCTACAGAAAGAGCATCGAAGGAATGTCCTATTTGTCAATGAATCCTTCAGCTTCAACCACAATAATACAAGAGCACACAATAGATACAAACTCAAGGTAAACCACACCAAACTTGATTGCAGGAAAAACAACTTCAGCAACAGAGTGGTTGATGTCTGGAATACTCTACCTGATTCTGTGGTTTCTTCCCCAAAAATTTTAACCTTAGACTGTCTACTATTGACCTCGCCCCTTTCCTAAGAGATCTGTGGGGGGCATGCATAAGCATACCAACATGCCTACCGTCCCTGTCCTATTGTTTTTTTTTTATTTGCATACATATATTCATAACCATGTCTATACTTATACCTGTTATCTAATACTTGCTTGACAAATAAAATAATTAAATAAATATGTGTCCAACAGTCTCCACCTCTCCTGAGCTATATATAGGAGTAGAGTCTTTCAATCAATGGTATCTTTTTATACTTGCCATACGGGATGACTGGTGGAAACGTATGGCACCATTCAAACAAAAATGCTTTTCAGTGGTTCATCATCTACAACTGACTAAAATAACTGGCTGGAGTATAACAACATATGTCATATCTAATAGAGTCTAGAGCCAGAAACAACAGAAATTTTCCTAAATCCGTTTGCTTTGCGGTGTCCTCTACCCTTTATCACAACACTTGTTTTGTTTGGTCGTAGTCCAACTTGAGTATTGAGGCTGGAGAGAAGCCTAGTTTAGCAAGGTTGGACTCAACACCCTTGATCAATGAAGAGGAGAATTTGTCTTGGAGGATTAATGGAGTAAGGTCTTGTGGGAAAAAATTAAGCTTTAGCCAAAGATTTAAAGAAGTTACACAGATTCTTGCTTCAACTTTTATCAATCCTGTCTCCAGGCACAGAAGTGAAATTGAGACACAATGCAGCATCTGGATAATTGCCGTTATAAATCTTTTCAGTGGTGTGAAACACAAAGCTGAGAGTCCAAGCAAGATCCCATAAAGAAGCTGTGCTAGTGACTTGGCCTGAAAGAGCTTAATTGCAGCAGGAATATAGTATCCTTCCTTTGGGCAGGAAAATTTGAGAATGGCATTCACTGATCTTTGGCCAGAAGCAGCCATAATATTCACTATATGCTTTTTTTTTTTTTAGCCAGTGGCATGGATAATCACCCCTTGGTACTTTAAAGGTGATTACTTTCTCTATATTATAACCATTAAGATACCATGAGCAGAGTTTTGGCCTTTTTGCAAAGGCCATAACTTTGATTTTCTGTAAATTTATGATTATTATAATGATAATACTGGATGAGAGGTTGCAAGGCTCTTTTAAAGTTTACAGATGTCCTGGAGAGGATCACAGCATCATCTGCATAGAGCAGGAAGGTGATGCTTTGATCACTGTTTGGGTAACTTGGTTTTATTTGACCATTTTACCATGCCATTTATATAAAAGTTGAAAAGGAAGGAGGCAAAATGCATCTGTTTAACCCTCTTTTGAGTTTGACGACCTTGAGAGGGACACTTATATATTATATCTAACTTTAGTATGTAAGGCACATAAATAAGAAGTTTATGATCAATTGAAGTGGCTTCTAGCTTCTCCCATAGCTTATTCCTGGTAACTGTATCAAAATCTGCCTTGATATCTATAAAGGCAGTGTATAATAATACAAATCTATTTTAAAAATATTTTTCAATCAAATAATGGAGAACTAAGTACTGATCTATGGTGCCTCTCCTTTCTCTAAATCCAGCTTGCTGCTCTTCAGCAATCAAGTTCTAAAAATCTAGCAATTCTTTAATTTATCTTGGAGATGTTTGGCATAGTGTTTGCAGATTATACTGTATTTAGCAGATTTATTGGTGTGTAATTTTAAAGGTCATCTCTCTTGCTCTTTTTAAAAATTGGGACAGCATTTGCCAAGGCCTAGTTCACTGATTCACTGACGTAATCAGTGGAGTTGATATAAGTGAATAGTGCCACCAGGACTGGTATCTACCACTCCACATTATTCTTTAATAGTTCAGCAGAAATGAAGTCAGCTCCTGAAACTGGGGGACACTCAGGTAAATCCTTCATTGTATACCTTCTTCTCTAGCTGAAGTAATCTTCATACATTGTCCAGAACTGAAGTTCTCAGGTTAAGGTATATGGGGGTCTAATGAGATAGAAATTCTGTCAGAATGGCAGGCTATTAGATGCCAGAATAGAGGAGAGGTTTTTTTTTTTTTGCTTTGCTGCCTCAATAAGCTGTTCCCAGGAAGACCTTCTTAAGTGCAACCAATTGCTTAAATTGTTTTCTGTGTGAAGAGATGTTTAAGAGTTGTTTTATTGTCATTTCCAGTCTCACTTTTGTACATCTTATATACCAAGATAAGAGCTTTCTTGACTTCTACACAATCCTTGTCAAAGCATGGTTTGTAGTCGATAACCAAAGGATCACTGATGCTGTTTTGTCCGGAAAAACACGAGGTAGACCGGGTTCCAACAGCAAAGTCTTTATTTTAAGCCAGGATGTAGAACAAGGAACACTTGGCATCATGGCGCTGACGCCGGTCCTTTAATACCATTTTTTCCGCCGAGCCGGCTTGCACAATGCGAAATTGATTTGATTTTGCGCCGCCTTCCCCCGTGGCCGGGCTTGCAGGGATTGGTTCAAAGGGAACCAGATCCTTTATTCGGTCTATACGAGTACTCCAGCGAAGAATGGTATTAATTTGAACGCCGGTTATTTGTCGAAGTACGAACACCCCTCCCCTTTAGTTTGGTCCTACGTCGTGACGTAGCTCTCGTTAAGTAGGTCGCGGGCTTTCTTCTGTACTGACTGGACTGACGTGGTTGCAAGTGCTTGTGGTGCGCGTGTCTTCGACCTTCGATGGTGACTGCTGTTTCCCTCTGTGCTTTCTCTCGGTGGAACCGTCCTGGAGGGTGAGGCCTTCAGTCGATGGCCGCCGCCTGATGTTGCTGTTTGGGACGGTCGGCCTTCGCCGCTCCCTCCGTTTCGCTGGCCGAGGTTGAGCCGGCTTGGGCTGGGCCTTGACTCGGTGGAGTCTCTTCTCGACGCAAACTCTTCTCCAAAACAGTGATGTCTCCCATTTTGCTGCTATTTGATTGGTCTTGTTTTTCGGTCATTGTTTTTAAACGGTGTTCTTTATTTATTGTTTCGTGTGTTCACCCCCCTCTTGGTTTGAAATTCGTACGTTATTGTGATTGTTGGTTGTGGGTTTTATCGGTTCCTTTCTAAAAGTTTCGGGACCGGCGAGCTAGATCAATGTGGCGCTTCACTGCCCTGCCATCTATCTACGTTATCGTATGATTCTTGGGGCTGTTAGGTCTGTAGAACTTGTCCCGGTCCGCATAGTATGGGTCTCCCCGTACAAATTTTTCGCATACCATGCCAAATCGCCACACATTTGTTTTGATGGAAACTCCTGAATCGTGTAGAGGAGTCAGAGGGGGGTTTTTTGGTGTGAAATTTGGATGTAAGCCGATTGCTATGCTGCGATCTGAGTTTTTTGCTCCCATCACAGTAGTTCTAGACTGGGGTTTTGTTGTTGTCGTACTGATGTGTTATTAGTTGTTGGGCGGGTGACGTTAGCCTTGTTTTTATGTTTGCCTTTGGACGGTCCCAGTGTCCATAGCCTTTATCCAACCCCTCCTTGGTAAATGCCCTCGACCCGATTTCTAGCCCTAGTTGCCGCCGGTTGTTGGCGTCCGCGGATCGGGCGGCAGGCGCTGTGGAGGGGGCATGTCTTAGTACCCAGGGAGGCCTAGATAATTCGTTCGAAGTAGTAGGCTGGTTTAGCTTTAGTGTCCGTTATAGAACGCTCGTACGTCTGGTAGGCGTGCGGTTGCAAATAAGTTTTGTCTAGTTTCCCTTCATTACCATTTCTGATGTGTTCGTTGATGCATAATTCTTACTTCGTAGCGCACATTAGAGTATTGCGTCCACGACCAAGTTCAGCAAAGTCGGTTCCCCCTTGGTAGGTGCCCGCGAAATCAGATATGGATCACCGACCAAGCGGGGCCCCTGGAATTCTGGTCCCAGTGCCTTAGATAGGGTGCTTTTGGAGGACGATGGTCTGGCTCTGGCATTTTTGCAGCCGCAGGTGACCCAATATTTCAACTGTCCTTGGACGTCAATACGCCGTCGGCCACATGACATGCTCCTTTGGCAGGTATATTATTTTAAACAATTCTCGGGATGTCCCTCATGCAACTACGCTAGTGCACGTCATTTTAGTACATCAGTGTGTCACTCATCCCATGCAATTGTCTGCATTTGTTGGGATCAACTACCCGCTCACTCCCAACGTAGGACATCCCTTCTCTATAGAGAGTTCGGTTGTGTTCTGGTCGGAAAGGTTTTAAAAGTCTCGTTTTTTGAATTTTCCGGCCAGCCTCTATCCTACCCAGGTATAACGTATGTCGGGCAGTCAGAGGGGCTCCTGGCTTGGCACCATCCATTCGCGAGATGGTAGTATGGGGGACAGGTCCATATCTGTAGGGCGAGTCAATCGTTGGTGCGCTAGTGGATCTTCTTCCGTTCGCTGGCAGTGCGTGCTTACTGCTTCAAGCGCCCGCGCATGAGAAATTTTGTGTTTCCCACCGGCCGGTGTGATTAGGGGTGTAATGAATACCAGGCCCGCATAGAACTCCGACCAACTAGTCATGGTCTTGGGGACCAGGATGTTTGGTGTGGGCTTGTTTCCCTGCAAAATTCCAAAGTAGCGTTTGTGGTCTGTGGATAATTTTGAAAAACCCGCTCCGACAAGGTATTCATGAAAACGCTTTACCCGCACGACAATTGCTTAAGTGCCTCTCTGTCCAGTTGGCTGTAGTTCCGCTTGTTTTGACACAGAGTTTTTGAGTAGTACGCGACGGGCGCCTCTCTTCTCGTCCGAGAGTTGGTGGCTCAGGATGAGCTCCGACTCCAAACGGTGTATGCGTTCGCAGGTCACTCTCATTGGTAGCCGTGTCGCTAAATGATGAGAAACGGTGTTTGAAGTTTAGCAGTCTTTTTATTTGTTGAAAAGGCTTTTTTTCTTTGTTGCCCCCAAGTCCAAATTGCCTTTTTGTCCAGTAACACGGTGTAGCGGTTCTGCTATTTGTGGCCTTATTAGGTAGGAAAACATTATAAACAATTTATTAGACCCAAGAATGCTTGTAACATCGCTTTTGTTCTTCTGGTTCTGGTGCGTTATTTAATGGCTTTGGTTTTTCTTTTCGGTGGGGTGTATACCCTCTCCGTCTATTAAATAGCCCAGAAATTCGAATCGCTCTTTTTAGCAAGGCAGCGCTTTTCTTTTTTTTATTTTTACTCCAGCTTCCCTGATATTTAGTTAGTACCTTTTTAGTGGTCTGTTAAGTTGGGTTTTCGTTTTTTGCCCTGAGATTAGGAAACGTCGTCGAAGTAGGGTCACGAACTCCTGTATGCGTTTAGAGGCGTTCCATGAGGCTTTGAAAAAAACCGCCTGTGCCAACACTTGACTCCAAAGGAGTCCCTTGCATCTGAATGCCCCTTTGTGGTGTAACTAAGTCTGTGCCATGCCTGTTTCGGGGCTGATGGGAGTTTGTGGTATGCTTGTGCCAGGTGATTTTGGGCCAATAAAAAAATTTTTTTTCCTCCCCCAGGGAATGTAGCAATTGCTGGACTACTGGCAACCGGGTATGCCGCTCTGTTGTAGTGCGTGGTTCAAAGTCGCCTTGTTAGTCACACAGATTCGGATTGACCATCAGGCTTAATAGGTGTGGACTATCGGCGTTTCCCTTTGGCATGGTCCACAGGTCTAGACCCACTGAGCTGCTACAGTTTATTTAGCTGTTCTGCAATCTTTGCTTTTAAAGCAAACGGAACTTCGCTGGCTTTTAGTCCTTTTTAGGGGCTACTGTGGGTCTAGACTGAAAGAAATAGGGTTTCCCCGGTAACTTTGCCAAGTGAGCTTCGAACACGTTTGGAATTCCCGATTAGGTCTTCTCCCGTCCGGTTGTGCTCACTCGGTCTATCCCGGTCTCCCGATGCCCAGGCCGCGAACGCATTCGATGCCAGGAGGCTCGGCCTATCTCGGTCGACTATGGTCAACGGAAGTACCTGGCGACATGGCCTGTTTTGTTACGAGACTTTGAAATTGCCTGCCAACTACAGGGGATTCGGTTTCCCTGGTAGTCCTTGATGTTAGCCGCTGCTTTTTTTAGTTTCTGTCAGTCGGATATTTCAGGAACTAGTTGTTTTTTAATGGTGGTTCCACGAGCCATGACAAGGAAAGATCCCCGAGTTCCACCTCACATTTCACAGGGCTTTCTTCAATTTTTACATGTCTGTTTGATTCTTTCCCACTTTCCATCTTAGCGCTCCCCTATTGTACAGTTTGATGTGTTCCTCTGTTTGTGGTTTGCTTGTTTTCGGCGGCCATTTCTCTCAGCTCGCCGCGCTCGGCTCATGTGGGGGAATTGGATGCGTCTCGTGCGGGCTGTAGTTCTTTTCTTTCCTGCAGCTTTCTCGATGTGCCCTATTTCTTGCAATTCGGCAGATGGCATCGAGAAAACTGCATCCGCTCTTGGGTGACCTTCTTCCGCAGCCAGGCATTCCGCCAAAATTTTCTTTCTGCACTCTTCTTGCCGGCATACGTGCGGTGTGACCCTCGGTGTCTCCCGTCGTCTGATCTCGGAACGTCTCACAATAGTCTTCGTGGTGGGTGTAACGGGAGATTGTTTCCTTCTCGGGCCGGTTTTGTTCATCTGCTTGTGTTCATTGTCTCATGGTACACGCCGATTTTTCGCGCTTCAGTGGCTGTGGCTTCCGGCGATGGCCTCAACTAAGGTTAATTTTAGGCTGTTCAGGTAGCTTACTTGCGCTGTGAGTCGCTTAGTCCAATAACATCGCCTCTCAATAGCCTCATCGAGGTTTAAGAATTCGCACTTCCCCTATCTGTCGGAGAGGCGGCTACGAAATCAGCTACGCCGTCCTCACTTCTTTCTGGTCTCTCCGGTAGAATTCCATGCGTCTTATTGAGTTTGACACCGAGTCGCGTAGTGCATTTTCTCAGCAGTTTTCTGGAGTTCGGACCAAAGGTTGCTTGTTTACGTCTCGGGGCTTCGCCAGGGCTTTGCCATTTTGAAAAATGGTCGGTCCGCAGTGCGTTAGAAATAACGGCTCTTTTCGTGTTCTGAGATTGTCTCCATCTCTTGCTCTCCGAGGTAATCTGGAACGGTCTTGCATACTGATCCCAGTTCTTCCTCGTTTGGGATTAAAAGGTGCAGGCGGTGGTTGTTCCAGCCATTTGTTTTGTCGTCTGGAATTTCTCTCACGGTGCTCGGTTGCGTCAGGCGAGTTCACCTCGGTGCCAGTGTTTTGTCGCGGAAAAACACGAGTAGCGGGTTCCAACAGCAAAGTCTTTATTTTAAGCGCAGATTAAGACAGGAACTTGGGGCTCAAGCCGCACACGGTCTTTTATACATTTTTCCCAGCCGGCTTGCAGCCAAGACAATTGTTTGATTTGCGCTTCCCCGCGCTTGCGGATGGTTCAAAAAGGAAAATCCCTTTTCGTTCTAAGTATCCAATCAGAATGTATTATTTGAAGCCGGTTATTTGCATACAGAACAGATGCCTCCATAGATAAGTTATTTGGCCTGCCAATTCAGGTCTTCCCAAACAGACAGAAAGAGAAGAGGGAAGATCAGTGGATTCCTTGGCTCAGACAATATACCTGACTGGTGCTTCATTGGCCATAATTTATTCTTCTAGAATTTAAGCAAAAATCATTCCTCAACATATTTGTTTTCAGTTCTCTTTATATCTATGAAGTTGTAGAGGTTCTGCTTGAAAACAAAAATACTTCAGAGCAGCTGTAGTAGTTCATTAGTGGGAATGTGGTCCAGAACAACTGGCACAGTGGAGCCACCCTTCATCAGTGATATACAGGGCTGAGTGGTTTATCATTTTGTTTACTCAGGCTTCTTCTCTCACTCACATTAGAGAAGCCAAGTAACTTGTTGCAACAGATAACAGATTTAAAGTAGACTTTACATCATTCTAACCCACTTTAAAAGAAAACTGTCTGCAATTCTTTTTTTGAGGGGGCTAAATATTTCAATTTTTTCATTTTGTTTTATTAATATTTTCCACTGAAAATATTTTGGACAATATTTGTTGTTTTGTATAAGAATTGTGATGAGAGAAACAAATTTCATATCAGAATATTTATTCATTTATTATTTGAATTATATGACCTCCCATTTTACATAAGTTTTGGACAATCATTTTAAAATAGCCAATAGCAAACAATAACTTCAATTTTGATATTAAAAATGGAAAAGATATTTGATATTTGAAAAGAAGCACTTTATTCCTTTACACAGCTGATAAAACTCCAGTTAGAGAAACTCTATTATCCATTCATTGGAATGCATAGTTTTAAATGTTAGGCTTATTCAATAACCAGGGCTACCTAAAGCTGAAGTTTATACTACTTGACTAAAGACATGAAAAGAATAATGTTTGGCTATTCTGGAAAAACACCTGCTTCATTGACTATGCCAAAGCCTTTGATTGTGTAGATCACAACAAACTGTGGCAATTCTTAAAGAATAGGAGTACCTGACCATCTTATTTGTCTCTTGAGAAACCTATATGCCGGTAAAGAAGCAACAGTGGGAACAGGGCATGGAACCATGATTGGTTCAAAATTGAGAAAGGAGTTTGGCAAGGCTGTATTCTGTCACTCTACCTATTTAATTTATATGCAGAGCAAATCATGAGAAAGGTGGGGCTAGATGAATCACAAGTTGGAATTAAGATTGCTGGAAGAAATATCAACAACCTTAGGTATGCAGATAATACCACTCTAATGGCAGAAAGTGAAAAAGAACTAAAGAGCCTCTTGATGCAAGTGAAGGAGGAGAATGCAAAAGTTGGCTTGAAACTCAACATTAAGAAAACTAAGAACATGGCATCTGGCCCTCTCAATTCCTGATAAATAGATGGGGAAGAAATGAAAGTAGTGACAAATTTTATTTTTCTGGGCTCCAAAGTCACTGTAGATGGGGACTACAGTTCAGAAATTAAAAGACACTTGCTTTTGGGGAGGAAAGCTATGGCAAATCTAGACAGCATACTAAAAAGCAGAGACATCATCCTGCCAACAAAAATGTGTATAGTCAAGACTATGGTTTTCCCAGTTGCAATGTATAGCTGTGAAAGTTGGACCATAAGAAAGGCTAAGTACCAAATAATTGAGGCCTTTGAACTATGTGTCAGCCTTAATTGGGTACTGGAGAGTCTTGCAGACAAAACACTTTGCTCACAGGCTTATAGGTAAATTTCAAAGGTTTATCACAGCAATTCCAATCCCGATCAGCAACAACAGAGATCCCGAATAAAGCTAGTGCTAGGAGCAACTGCCTCTCAGCACTCTTTATAGCAGTTTCCCAACCCCTCTCAACAAACCTAACATCTGCCCATTAAGCTAATTATCCCCCACGCCTCCTCCCCATCCCTCCTCCCCATTCACACCTAATCCTCCTACCCTCAGTCTAGTCTCCCACACAGCCCTCATGTCAGTTCAGTAGACTCCGCCCCCCTCTCAGCTAGCATGGCAGCCCTGTCTGTCCCATAGTTTCCAAATCTCCGCTCCAACGTTTCATCAATGTGTTGGGCTCCAGGCATGTTCCAAGATACCAGTAAGCTCCCAGAACCTGACACTATGGTGCTGGAGAAGACTCCTGCAAGGTAATCAAACCAGTCAGTCCTAGAGGAGATCAACCCTGACTGCTCTTTAGAAGGCCACATCCTGAAGATGCAACTCAAATACTGTGGTCACCTAATGAGAATGAAAGACTCACTGGAGAAGAGCCAAATGCTGGGAAAGACTGAGCAAAACAAGAATGGATAGCAGAGAATGAGGTGGCTGGATGGAGTCACTGAAGCAGTAGGTGTGAACTTAAATGGACTCTGAGGGATGGTAGAGGACAGGAAAGCCTAGAGGAACATTGTCCATGGGGTCTCAATTGGTCGGGTACAACTTCGTGACTAAAAGCAATAGCAACAGCATGATGCTTTATAGATTTGTTCATGAAAGATATTGTAGAAAAAGGATATCATTTGTTGTAGTTCAAAAGGTAGTAAGTAATTAAAATTGTTTACAATTATTGTGATGAAGATGGGGGGTCCTTTCTTTACATAATTCTGGAACTTCTTCTCTCCTCTCCATCAATCAGCAAGAAGTATTAGAGAGATCATGGACCATAATAATCAGAAAGCTCTTTTTCATTCAGAATTAAGACTCAGTTGAAAGCATTTCTAATGGACATTCCTCCTGGCTATAAATTAACTATACTTCAACATTCTTTCTTTAAATGTTCTATTGCTATCTATAACGTAGCATGTGCAGACCCA
Source organism: Laticauda laticaudata (assembly GCA_004320025.1). Taxonomy (NCBI): domain Eukaryota; kingdom Metazoa; phylum Chordata; class Lepidosauria; order Squamata; family Elapidae; genus Laticauda; species Laticauda laticaudata. The sequence goes on along the minus strand of BHFT01036806.1, from coordinate 7,884 downwards.
GGTGCTCATAGAACTTGGTTCCAAGTTTTCAATGCATACTCCCACCAATTTATTCCACTTCCTTTGTATACACTCTGCCTTCAGAAAAAGCTTTGCTTAGTATTTGATAACTTTTTCAGTGCCATTAGGAACTCTCTGTTATTCCTCAAAACAATGAAGGGAAACCCAGCAGTGATTCTGTCTTTGTGGTGATATCCCTTCATCTGTAGTTTCAACAGATGTTTTTAAAAAGTGCAGGTAGAAACGAGTAGTGAAGCACAGAAGTGTTGGCTTTGTTTTGCCCCACTCAACAAATTTCTAAAGAAAATATGGCACAATGTACATTTTTGTGGTTTTCTGCTAGGAGGCTGGAGTGATCAGTGTGGAGACCAATGCATCAATATGTATTTTTTTCTTTTTGACTCCAGCTGATAATTTTGAATTTTGCTGGTGAGCTTTATTCTAGCAGAAATCCACTCAGTATTAGATGGGTTGCACTTTTGATAATGAGTTATGAACAGGTAGTCTTAAAGATATTCATGCCACTGACACGGTGGACACTCTGCCCTTGTATTGGTCACTAGATCAGTCTCCTGGGAAATACACTGCTCAAAAAAATAAAGAGAACACAAAAATAAGACATCCTAGATCTGAATGAATGAAATATTCTTTTTAAATACTTTGTTCATTACATAGTTGAATGTGCCTACAAAACAGAAATCACACAGAAATTATCAATGGAAATCAAATTTAGCGATCCATGGAGATCTGGATTTGGAGTTACACTAAAATTAAGTTAAAAATACACTAAAGGCTGATATAACTTTGATGTAATGTCCTTAAAACAAGTCAAAATGAGGCTCAGTGGTGTGTGTGGCCTCCCTACAATGCCTGGGAATGCTCCTGATGAGGTGGCGGATGGTCTCCTGAGGGATCTCCTCCCACATCTGGACTAAAACATCCCCCAACTCCTGGACAGTCTGTGGTGCAATGTGGTGTTGGTGATGCAATGAGACATGATGTCCCAGATATGCTCAGTTGGATTCAGGCCTGGGGAATGGGTGAGCCAGTCCATAGCATCAATGCCTTCGTCTTGCAGGAAGTGTTGACACACTCCAGCCACATGAGGCCTAGCATGTCTTGCATTAGGAGGAACCCAGGGCCAACTGCACCAGCATATGGTCTCACAAGGGGTCTGAGGATCTCATCTTGGTACCAAATGGCAGTCAGGCTACCTCTGGTGAGCACATGAAGGGCTATGCGGCCCCGCCTCAAAGAAACGCCACCCCACACCATTACTGACCCCTGCCAAAACAGTTATGCTGGAGGATTGTGCAGGCAGCAGAACGTTCTCCACCATGTCTCCTGATCCTGTCACATCTGTCACATGTGCTTCGTGTGAACCTGCTTTCATCTGTGAAGAGCATAGGGCACCAGTGGTGAATTTGCCAATCTTGGTGTTCTCTGGAAAATGCCAAACGTCCTGCACGGTGTTGGGATGTAAGCAAACCCCCACTGTGGCCCTCATACCACCCTCATGGAGTCTATTTCTGACCATTTGAGCAGCCACATGCACATTTGTGGCTTGCTGGAGATCAGTTTGCAGGGCTCTGACAGTGCTCCTCCTGTCCCTCTTTGCACAAAGGCGGAGGTAGCGGTCCTGATGCGTGTTGTTGCCCTCCTACAGCCTCCTCCATGTCTCCTGACTGTACTGGCCTGTGTACTGGTAGTGCCTCCATGCTCTGGACACTATGCTGACAGACACAGCAAACCTTGCCACAGCTCGCATTGATGTGCCATCCTGATAAGCTGCACTACCTGAACCACTTGTGTTGGGTTGTAAACGCATGCTACCATTAGAGTGAAAGCACTGCCAGCATTCAAAAGTGACCAAACCATCAGCTAGAAAGCACAGGAACTGAGAATGGTCTGTGGTCACCACCTGCAGAAACATCCTTTATTGGGGATGTCTTGCTAACTGCCTATGCTTTCCAACCTGTTGTTCTATTCCATTTGCACAACAGTTTGCGAAATTGATTGTCAATCAGTGTTGCTACTAATGGAACAAGTTTGATTTCACAGAAGTGTGATTGACTTGGAGTTACATTGTGTTGTTCAAGTGTTCCCTTTATTTTTTTGAGCAGTGTATAACCTTTAAACTCCTATATGTATCAATACTTTGTCCTTATGACAAAGGGGCCATTGAATTTATAGTTCACAATCTGTTGTATGCTCTTATTTTTAAATATGTTTTATAATCCCTTTCTAGGACATTCAGTTCTATGTTATAGTATATTCAGTTTTGCTATCTGTAATTGTGTTATTTTAATATGATATCTTTCTGTTTTGCTGCATGTAGAACACACTATGATTGTAAAATTAAATAAACACAGGTATGACTTTACTATCTATTTGTGGAATTCTAACCATAATAAAGCTTTCCTAATAAAGTTTTTGCTCTGTTCTGTATAGCAGTTTGTCTTTGGGCTACTACATAGAAAACTTCCTGATAAATGTGATTTCTTAATTCTCTGCATTAAGATTACCTATCCTATCTCCTTGAGCTTGATTCTAAAGGAGGTAAAGACAGACAAAGTACAAAAATCATGGAATGAGATGAGGAATGGAAGGCATGGTGTTTCAATTGTTCTTTCAGGACAGAGTCCTGAACCAGAGAATTTTACCCTTCCTGTTTAATCTCATTGTGAGACACAGGATGAGGTCATTAGTTAGATTATTTCATGTATCACTGCTGATTATATCAAGCTCTACATCTCAACCTGAGCTGTCTATAAATTGTTATCTTGCCCCAGTGTCCAGAAGTTGTGGGCAAAATGAGAGATGGCTGTGAATATTGGACTATCCAGGTTTGGAAGTTTTCCATCTTTATTCATGAATATGGCTACATTTCCCCCTTTGGTATTGGTATGTAAATGGGCAGGAGGTGATTGAATCATACTACCAGCCAGTAACTATGTTCAGGAAGACCTTCATATAAATTAATTGAATGTGCCTTTTGTACCTACATCTATACAGTCGGTTATGCTTTAAATAACTTGTATTTGGAATTCAACAATGTGTTCTACAAGGGGTTGCCCTTGAGGACTGTTTGGAAACTGCAACTGTCTAGAATGCATATCTAATTCTTTAATTTTCTTCCCTAGCTGTTTGTAATCTCTTGTTATTGTTTTTAGAGTCATTGTTGTATCATTAGCCCACATGTGTAAGAGAAGAAAGGGGTAGTAATCCATGGCAAATTGCAATGGCCCACTCATATTTAGACTGATCTGATTTCTTTTATCACCTGCACTCATTCACATGTGATTTTTGACTATCTTCTCTCATAAACCAACTCAGAATATTTGTTAATATCTTTTCAGAAAGAGCACAGTCCTCAGGAAAACTCACCAGGTTTATGTTCAAGCTATTTTCATTACCGTATGAAGACTTTCTCTAAGACTTTTATAGTAACTTAATATTAACTCATTATACATTTGTCTCTGAATGAGTATATTTCAACTGTATTTTTATTTTGTTTGCTGCTTTGAAATATACTTGAATATTTATGTACCATATAGAAAATTCCTATGATTTGGCAACTGTAGAAATTAATAATACATAAAAATGGAATAAATGAATATCTTTCTTTTTTGCATGCATCTTGCCTAATAGTATAATTCAGTTCATCTATTTGTTGTAATGACGAAGCAGTCAAGTTGTTTGATCATGAACAACTGAATTATGATGATGATCTTTATTGGAGCATAGTCTTTGCATTTATATAAATTTTTAGCTATCATCCATCATTGGTTAACTTTGGTTACTGCTTAACTTTTGTTACTTTTAGTACAGTAATCCATACAATTAATTATCTCTAGTTAAAGTCTAACATATGTCTACTTCCATTCTCTAATCCTCCTTTGTCCATAGATTATTGACTTTGTTTGCCTGAGTTGTATTTGCTTGGAAACGTTCTTTATCTTTTTGCCATCCGAGATTGGAACATTCCTGCAATTACAACTCTACAATCTATTTACATTTTACTATGTAAATAGTAACATCACTGAAGTTTTATTATGTTATTCAGATACGGGTATGCTTTTATTACTAAAATTTTGGGGAGAAATATTCGATCTGCATAAAGTCAATTGGATCATTTAACTTCTCGTGCTTGATCAAATAAGCTCAGGGATTCTAAGGTCTCTTGTTACCAATGCTCTGGTGTTTGATAAGGTTCCTAGAGTCACAAATAGCAGCCCTAAGGCCATTTATTTCACTGTACTTATGAGTTGTTCATGTATAGACTTATATATCATGCAGAGATTGACCAATTAATACATTTCAAAGCTGCTCAGTCACATTTCATCAGATAAAAAGCAAGAACAAAGTGCAAGTGATTTATTTATTTACTCTCACATCTTTGTGACATATTAAACACATATATACTTTTTAAACTGAGGGTGTGGATTATTAGAATATTAGGATATTCCAAGTTTATTCATAAAGAAATCCTCATTTTTATCTTTAATATAAAAATATTTGAGATAACACAATTGAAGCTCCATTACATAATTAGGAGGAAGATTAAATTACAGTCCTTCTTCATCAGCTCATTTTCATTGAAAAAAACTTTGTGTGTTTTCATTCAATTGTAGAATTAGTTTTCAAATAGAAACAAAACTGGATATTTTTCTTTTCTTTCATTAAAGTAATTAATTTGGCTATCTCAGTCAGTTCCAACAAAGCTGTGATAATATCAAAATCCAGGGAAATGCTATTACTGCTCTATGCTGCACTGATAAGGCCACATTTGGAATATTGCATTCAGGCTAACAGATTTTTAACAAATTAAGAGAATTGGAAGGGGCCTTATAGGTCATCTACTCCAACCTCCTGCCCAAGCAGGAGACCCCACACCATTTCTGACAAATAGCAGTCTAATCTCCTCTTGAAAGTCTCCAGTGATGAAGCTCCCATAATTTCCAAATGCAAGCTGTTCCATTGGTTGATTGTTCTGTCTGTCAGAATATTTTTCCTTATTTCTAGCTGAATCTCTCTTTGATCAGTTCCCATCCATTATTCTTTGTCTGGCCTTTGGATACCTTAAAAATAGCTTGACCCCTTCCTCTCTGTGGCAGCCTCTCAAATATAGAACACTGCTCTCATGTCTCCCCAGTCCTTCTCTCACTAGTCTAGCCATGCCCACCCATTTCCTGCAACCATTCATCATATGTTTTAGCCTCTAGTCTCCTAATAATCTTAGTTGCTCTTCTCTGCACTCTTTCTAGATTTTGTAGTATATCCTTCCCCTCAAATAGGTGGAAATGAAGATTTGAAAGTATCTTTCCCCTGCCATGCCTATCAAGCCACTCCCACCAAGCCACACTATGCCCACCAAGCCACACCTACAGAACTGGTAGTAAAAATTTTTTGAACACCACCACTGGTCACATGACAATGTTTGCTGAATGATTAGTAACTAAATAAACAATCAGAACAGCTGCTTTGCTTTTGGCTTTAAAAAAGACTTTTAAAAAGCATGAGTAACTCTAAAAAAGTTTGCTGTAAAACTTTCAAAATATTTTGTGATTCCATTTGTAACATATTCATTTAATAGGGACTCATATCTCATTCTGAAAAGCAATTAGTTGAAAAAGAAATAAATTATTCTTGAGTTCATTTCGACCAGATGTTCTTCTACCTAGTAGCATCTTTTCTTCCAGCATGCTCAGGAAGGCAACTGACAATCCAGAAAGAGGGGATTCCAGTTTGGAACACCTGATAAAGAGTTTAAGCTTCTGAGAAGATCCTGCAACATGTTTACCTTGGCAATGCAGACAAGGAGTCTGATTAGGCAACAAAGTAGCCTAGGGGAGTAGAGATACCATCCCCCAGGTGAGAACAAAAGAAATTTTAATCAGCAAGGAACAGCAGTTAATAATAAGGGCAATTATTTTTCCTTTGGCAAAAGATATTTTTTTTCTTTGAAGCTATGTCTGTATTTTCATAGTACTTTCTCTATTCTTTATCCAATATCCAAGTCTTACATTGCAATCCTGGAAATTACTTTGAGAAAAATCAAATCCTTTATTTTTCCTAACATGAGGCATATAGCTAACGTTTGTTGTGACCAGGTTGAATGGAAACTCCAGTGGCACCAGTTCTGATGCCTTTTGCTAACCAATCCCATTTTCCCACCACCATGCACATTATAGGATTATTATTTTCAGGGATCTTAATACCACCAAACTGTGGATTGTTTAAAAGTATTTTATTTAAGACATGGTTTATACAAGGACAAATTACAAACAATACTTTACAAACAACCATAGTGAATCTTAGACATCATATTACGACAAAATCAGAGGTGGTGTTTAGCAAGTTCTGACCAGTTCTGGAGAACTGGTAATGGAAATTTTGAGTTGTTCAGAGAACCAGCAAATACCACCTCTGACTGGAGATTTTACAGTACCCTTCCCTTGCCATGCTCACCAAGCTATGCCCACAGAACCAGTAATTTATTTTTTTTAATCCCACCACTGGACAAAATCAACTCCCACCCACTCCACCCCAGGAAGGCATAGCATGCTAAATCAATTCTACTCTGTCTCAAAAAAACATTTGTTGCACCACTCAGATATTACTTCCTACCTTCAAATATTTTAAATTATACAATATAGTAGATCTTAACGTTCCTAGCATTCAGTTCAGAGATTTTCCCAATCCAAAAAGTATAAGCGAAATATTAAAGATTATTATGGTAATCTACCATAATGTTGTCTCTCAAAAACTTTCTCACAATTCCAAAATATATATACTGTTCCTGCCAGATAATTGGAAGATGGATGGACAGGTATCAAACAGCAAATATTACAGGAAAGGGAATATTCCTTCCTTCCTTTCTTTTGACTTTAATAATGCTCTTCCAAGGATCACAATGTTTTGTTTGTTTTAGAATGAAGTTAACTCCTACAGTGGTATTTTAATTAAGATGGCTATTCCATTATCTTTCTTCCATCATCTTTCTTCGTTTGCCAGAATTCTGTCATGTAAATAGCCTCTTTGATTTAATACAGGATGAAGCAGCTAAAGTTTATTATTATGTAATAGGAAACCTTTTATCTGCATTGTCCAGAAAGAATATAGAGAATCATGGTACTTCTGTTAAGCTGATAGTTATTACCTTATAAAAGAGACTTGAGGATAAGCCTGGAAGAAATTCTGGTTAAGCAAAGAGAAAGATGAATATACACTAATTATGTCCCTAACATCTTTCAACTGTCCTTTCACATAACCCTTCCACACTTGGAATACCACATCCAGTTCTGGTTACCATGATAGAGAAAACAAACTGAGATCCTATAAAGAGGACAGAGAAGAGCATCAAAGATATAAAGAATCTGGAGGCTAAATTTCTGATGAATGGTTGAGGTGCTATCACAGAGAAGAGGGGGTTTCAAAGTCTGAGGGCAGACAAGAAACAATGGGTAGAAACTCATTAAAGAGAGATCCAATTTAGAACTAAAGATAAATTTCCTGAAAGGAAGAAGACAAGTGGAACAACTTGTCTTTTGGAGTTGTGAGTGCGCCATTGCTGGAAGTTTTCAAGAAAAGATTGGACAGCCATTTGTCTGGGATGACATAAAGTCTCCTGCCTTATGCCATCCTACCTTATACCAGGGTTGGATTAGAAGACCTCCAAGGTCAATTCCAGCCCTATGATTCTGATTCTACCTTACATTGTTCTATTAAGGGGTACTTTCATATTGTACTTAATTACAGTTATTTATAAAGTTTAGATAGTTTACAAGTGATCTTTAAATGTTTATTTATTTATTTGATTTGATTTGTCAATTGCTTACAAGATAATAGGTATAAGTAAAAACATAGTTATGAATACATGGA
>BHFT01036805.1:0-16136 GCA_004320025.1 Laticauda laticaudata | reverse complement strand
GGGGGGGGGGGGGGCAAGAGAGAGGCGAACCTGCTTTGGTTTGGAAGCCCCGCGTTGGTCTTTGGAAACACAACAGAGGCCGTTGGTTTTCTTTGCATTTCCCAGTGGCTCGGTTTGTTTTCCTGACTGGCTTCTGAGGGCCCCATGACAAATCAAAACCAGGGTGTATATAATACATTGCATTTCCTCCCTCTGCCAGTCCCTTCCACGCCTCCCCTGATTTAGAGGCATCTTCCTTGGAGATCCTCGGCCTGGGTCCTCCCGCTCCCTGCAGCCTGGGAGGGTCGAGGCCTGGTCCCTGCCGCCCGCTCGTGGGTGTTCCAGCTCTCATGGTGGGCGGTGGGGGTTTTGTCCCCTACTTTATAAATCACCGTCACTGTGGAAACGGTGGGCGGTGAGAGAAAAAATTTACCGCTAACGGTAAACACCAAATTGTACACAAAAGTGGGCGGTAGGGATATAAAGGTTGACTATCCCTGGTCTCGAGCCAGGAGAGGGGAAATGTCCAAAGTCAGGCCTTGTGGGTCTTAGGCTTGGTAGCTTTGACAATGGGGGGGGGGGGGGGGGNNNGGGGGGGAGGAGAGAGGGGGGGGATAAATGTTACTTTGGCTAAGCTGCTAGAAACATGGGAAGGGAAGGGAAGGGAGGATAAGGGAAGGGAATGAATGCATAAGAGGAAACAACCTAGTTTTGGAAGCTGTTCTTGGACCTCTGTGGTCACAAGGCTAACTTTAAATCAACTCTGGTGGGTTCATTTCCAGCCTAGTTGTGGTGGGATGAAAAATGTAGCAAAATTAGCTTTTTATTTTAAAACAGAGGTAATCCTCTACTTACCATCACAATTGAGCCCAAAATTTATGTTGCTAGGTGAGATATTTGTTGAGTGAGTTTTGCCCCATTTACAACTTTTCTTGCCACGTTTGTTAAGTGAATGCCTGCAGTTGTTAAGTGAATGCCTGCAGTAGTTAAGGGAATGCCTGCAGTTGTTAAGTGAATGCCTTCAGTTAAGTGAATGCCTGCAGTTGTTAAGTGAATGCCTGCAGTTGTTAAGTGAATGCCTGCAGTTGTTAAGGGAATGCCTGCAGTTGTTAAGTGAGTAACATGGTGGTTAGGGGAACCTGGTTTCCCCATTGACTTTGCTTGTCAGAAGGGCACAAAAGGGGATCACAGGACCTCGGAACACAGCAATGGTCATAAATGTGAGTCAGTTGTCAAGTATCTGAATGTAAATCACAGGATGATGGGGATGCTGCAATGGTTGTAACTGAATAATGGTCATAAGTCACTTCTTTCAGTGCTGTTGTAACTTTGAATGGTCACTAAGCAAACTGTTGTAAGTTAAGGACTACGTGTATGTTCAAACACTGATCTTCTGGGCAGTTCGGTTGCCCTACTGGAAGGAATTCAGAATCTTGAATTTGAGGCAAGGATATTCTCCCCTTAGAAAGCCTTTCAGTTTAGAAGGCTCTTCCCAGAAGTAACATCTTCAAGCTTTATAGCTGTTGATCCACTGCAGAGGGGAGTGGATGGGGTGACAGACCTCTTGTGGGGTTTGCCTCCATTTCTTTCAACCACTAAAAAGAATTGCAAGGACCTAAAAATAGCTGAAACATGTTGAGATCCCTCCCAACAGTATTCCCTTGCTCTTGCAGTTGGAATAATAACCATGGTTAGAGCTCTCTGAAAAGCACTAGGAGGCAAAAATGCCAACAGAACTTCATTGCTTGTTTTGGCTTGGACATAAAAGCAGAAGAAATGATCTCTTTACAGGCACAGAGGTTACCTTCTGAACTGTCCAGATGAGGTGATAAGAGAGCCGGCTTGATGTAACGTTAAAGGTATCAGGCTAACAATTGGGAAAGTATGAATTTGGTGGGTTTTGCCTTCTGTCTTTTCTACTTCCCTGTCTAACCTACATCCAAGGGAGTTTAGTGGTCTCCCATAAAAATGCTAAATAGATCAGATCCTGTTTAGCTTTTTTAGAATTGCCCAAGGTTGGTTTAGGTCACTGATGGCGAACCTTTTTGGCACTGAATGCCCAAAACGCATATCCGTACCCTCAAAATGCAGATTTTCAGATATGTGCTGTTTCGCTTTCAAGTGATTTTGAAATAAGTAGATTATGATTTGTTGGGTTTGAAATGCCATGGATGTTCATCTCCACTTAATTTAATTATCTCCATTTCCTAAGCTTCCTCCCAGTATCCTTAATTACATATTGCTTCAATTTTATGTCTGTTTTGTTTGGCTTTTAACCATACATGCACTACATTTGTGAGATGGGTGTCTATATCAGTTTATATGGTAAATTTTATCCAGATAACAAAGTTAATCTGCAAGTCCACAGGAGATAGTTGGGTTAAGATCATATTAACATTTATGAATTTGTAAACTTTTAAGAGGACGATTTCTGATTTGGCATTGCAATCATTATACCACATTGGTTTCTGCTATAAACAAGTCAAGTACGCAAACTCACAAGTATTGAGGTAGTATATTTGTTAGAATGTAATGCCTTTCTCTATCATATAACATGCTGTAAACAGCATTTTGCATTACATGGAACCATGACCAGATTCTAACCATTAAATATAAATTATTGAAATCAAAAGTGACCAGAAGCTGATTATTTGGTAAATATTTCAGTGTTAAGGAAAATCCAATGAGTATTTGTTATTTAAAGAGGGGTGGGGAAAACTGCAGAGGAGGATTTGTAGCTACAAACCTCTTTTGGTTTGAATATGAGTCACCTGTGTTGTTACAAGTTCAGTGTGGGCTGTTTATGAGTCAGCTCTTAACAAACATATCACCTGAAGGTTAATCAGCAACCACAGGCTCATACATTCTGCTAAAATTTCTCAAATCCCAGGAAACCAGAGTAGCTCAGCCAACACAAACTTTTTTTCCCTACATCATTGGAACCAGGTACATTTTTAAAAGAGTGTCAGAAGAAGTGCAAGATAATGACAATCGAGTTACTAGAGCTGAACAACCAGTAGATAGCAGCAAAGAGACATAGAAAACCCATCGTTTTTTGTTGCCATTTAGCAGTGCTCTCGATTTGTGTCGCCCACATCAGATGAATCCTAAATGGGAAGAATATATAGCTCCTGTTGGCCTTCCTTGGCAATAATTCTTACCATTGTCCTCTTAAGCCTTTAATGGGTGGGCAGAAGAGCACTATTGCCACCTGTATTTCCATGCGCTTACATTCTAGGCCAAGATTTTTCAGCCTTTGCAGCTTGAAGATGTGTAGACCTCAACTCCCAGAATTCTCCAACCAGTCTTGAAATCCATACATCTTCAAGGTTGAGAACTGTTGTCTAGGCCATATCTTAGGCCTCGGCCTTTAGGCCCTCTCTAGTTATAGCTTCCATGATAAAATTGCGGCCCTCAAAATAATAAAACTTTACTAAAATCCAGAAATGGACATAACCAAAGAGGGAGGAATTGCGAGAGAAGAAAAGCATAATGAGAAAACTTCAATAAAGGGAACGCTCCCAGTGTAACAGCCATGACATGGGATGCAGGGTTGCACAGGCTTCCATTGCTGCAGCCCCACTAAGATTGTGTTGCTGTAGTTGAAGGATAAATTGTCATTTTAGCTATAATTTGCTTAATCGATTTAAAGAATAAAATAAATAAGCATCAAATAGGTTATTAAACTTCCCCACCATTTCAAACAAGCCAAAAAAAGTGTACCCTTTTCTCCCTGTTCTGATGTCAATAGATTGATTGATGATGCAATCAAGTTTTTGAGTCCTAGCCACCATATAGATGACATCAATATTTGACTAATATTCTCTAGCCTCCTCCAAGCAAATAAACAAAATACGGCCGCTGGTATAACAGTGAGTTTTCACAACTCACTGTTCCTCTTCCTTTCAAAGCAGCCAACTCAATCTTAATAGGTGAAATTCTGCGGATTCCCCAACTTTCCCAGACTGCTTTCTCAATGTTGGTGTATCACATGGGCTGTGAAAATCGCAGGTTGGAAGACTGCAGAGCAATATGCATGGAAGGAGATACAAAATGGCAGCTCAGTTGCATTTTGATAGGAAGTTTTTGTTTTAATAGGAACACCCACATCAATTTGTAAATGTTATGTTTGAAAGAAGCCCCTGTGGATTTTTATGGTTGTTGTTTTGTGCCATAAAGACCAAAACAATTTTTGTAATTGTTTAAAGACTAGTGTATGCGTGTATTTATAATCTCAAGAAAAATTATAAAGAAAATAAAACGTGCCATTCTTATCTTGTTATGTCCTAGAACTGTTTTAAGCAATATATAGGTTTTTAGGAAAAACACTTAAGTACAACAAAGATTAGGCATAAAAATATTTCCTTATTTTGATAGGGCAAGGAAGTGAAGAAAGAAAAACAGTAATTATGACATTATTAATTCTGTTTCAGCCAGTAATTTCTTTACCCCAGATAGCAGATTACAATAGCCCATTTTCTAGAACCGATCATAATAACAATAACTTGCAAATCGCTGGTTTGTTTTAAAATACAAATATGTATCTAAATTTCACAGGCTAGGGTTCTTTAGCAATCCAAACATTTTTCCAAGTGATTTATGATGAGCTGTCAAGACAACAGTGAGTGTGTATACAAACACAAACACACAAACACGTAAAACATTCCCTCAGAAGGACTGGGCAATTATTGAACCTGATTTTGTCTCTGGCACTTATTAACTTTTGACATACTGCTTTCCTGAAAAGAGAAACGCATTAAAAACTAGAACTTAACGTGGATCTACGAAAAGGTTTCACATACATCTTTATGTTGTTATCATCAGGGATAACACTGGGATGAGATTTAAGCCAAATGCATCTTCTTCAGATTTTGCCAAGTAGAAGGAAAGAGGAGCCTCTTTATAATTTCACACAGCTTTAATTCAATACAGCAATAATATCCAAACTGGCTGTGTTCAATTTGAACTCTTGCGACAGTTATGTCTTTTCCCCAAGAGGGCAGAAATTTGGATACAGTTAGCATATGCTATTTGATATGTATAAGTGAAAATGTGAGTTACTAAAAGAATTACTTTTAAAATGCATCTCATCAGAGTAGTGAGAAAGACTAGTGAGCAGTCAGATTGCTTGCTCAATCTGTTGCTCAGATGCTATCTGCAGATGGGTGACGTTCCGAGTCCTATTTGTGTACTCCTCTTTATCTTGAAATCAAACTTGGATCTGGATGTCTTGACTAAAATCTAACAAAAAGGATGGTTCTACTTAGTGGTTAATCAGATTGGCTCTGTTGCCCCTGGCAAAAGAAAGGCAGAGATCTCTCACACACCAGTGAACAAACATGTTGTGGCCAGTGTCAATGGCATAATGGTTCATCTCCTTTTTTAGCGTTAAAAGTTATTTCATTTCTGGCAAATGCAGTCTATGCAAATTCAGCAAGAAGGTGGCTGGATCCAATTTCATGATGGGAAAACTCAGCAAACACCAGGCAAACAGGCGATTAGGTAATGGAGTGGATGGTTCCATCTGCTTTGAGTTTTAACGCAGCAAAATAAAACCACCTGATACCATCTTGCCTTTTTTTACTGAATGCAATCAATGTATTACATAGCTTTTGTTATCGTGGATATATAGATTTGGATACCTAAAAAGTCTTATTTCAGACAAATAACCTTGCCACCAGTGTGGAATAATTCATTTAATTGCAACACATCACGATGAGACCTATGTCACCTTTTGGATCTGTTGCACTTTTGTCATATTTTATGTACAATCTTCCTCCTCCTCTTCTTCTTATTAAAAAAAAACCCTATCAGGCATATTAAATCTGACAAGTGTAAATATAGACTGTTCTAAAAATGAATTATTCATCAAATAATTTGAAAAAGAAACTCCTCTCGTGGGTATTGCCACTTTTTCTACGATGTTGATAAGGAGAAAAAACATTTTGTATAAAAAGTACAGTCCCCAAATACAACATTGCTCCCCTCACTATTTTAGAATATCCTGTGTGATGGATTAAAATTCTTACCCTATTATTGCAGATACCTATTCATTCATTAGTCAGAGTCATGTTGACTGAGTTGAACAAGTCATGTCCCTGATACAGTTTGTCCATACACATGTAAATGACTGCAATAATTTGGACAAATTTATGCATCTTTACTCCTGACGACTCCCCTATATTCAGATGTGCTTATGCCATAAAAATTGTGCATAGCATTCCTCTTTCTTACTTTAGCACCTATGGTGAATTAATAGAATTTGTGTCTTTTTCTGATATGGCTACTTGTCCACTGAAACAGAGCTGGACAATATCCAGTAGGCAAAGCAACATCAAAAGCCAAAATCTGCATCAAGTAAAAAGAGCTCCATTTAAGCAAACCCCACAATTATTTTATAGGATTTCAATCCAGCTTTTTCATGTGGAATATTTTAAGATATTTCAAGGTTCATGATTAAATAGGAAGAGATCAGAAATTGTAAGCATGGTCAACATTTTGTTTTTTGTTTTATTTGCAAGGGGTGTCAAGGTATTCTATTAACCACTTCTGTTTATAGCTTTTTTGACACTAGTTATAAAACTTTCCAGTGTAGTTCCTTGTTTCTAACACAATGGCATATATTTCTTAAATATATAGCACTGTCCAAGTGGTAATTTAGGAACTGGAGCACCAAATGTTCTTTGTCTCCATAAACTACCTAGAAGCAATGTAGCCAATGTTTGAGGGCCTTTGCATCTCTATAACTCTATAACAGACATCAACGGATAATTAGAACTATAGAAAAAAATTGCTACCAATCTGCCTGTATACTGCATGAGTCAAAAAGAGGGCTGTGAAAATCTACAGACCCCTTATATCCTGGACATAAATTGTTTCAATTTCTACCCTCAAAAAAAAAAAAAACTCTCTTTGTTATAGAGCATTGCATACCAGAACAACTAGACAAAAGGACAGTTTTCCCCCACGTGCCATCATTCTGATAAACAACTAATTACCACAACACTGCCAAACTATTTACTAAGACTATATTACTATTATTCTTGTCATCCTACCTATCTCCTTCTACTTATGATTATAACCTTGTTGCTTGTATCTTTACGATTTTATATTGTTTTAGTTTCCGAGTATGAATTTGATTGCTTATTAGTATCCTATGACTATCACTAAGTGATGTATCTTATGATTCATCAATCATCTAGTCTATAATTCAGTCTTCTGTCTGACAATTCTGTCTGAGTCCAAACTCTCCAGAGACTGAGCCTTCCTATCTTTCAAGGTTTCACAGAGCATTGTTCTAGAATTCTTGTCAGCCCCCAAAGCTTTTAAGTTACATTGGTAGGGCCAAATGATATTCAACATATGTAAAATAACTGTGGTGTGATTAATTAAGGAGTTGCAACTGGAAGGACCCAAAAGACAGTTCCTCTGGAACATAATTCTCCATGAGGCGAGACTGACCCTTCCAGAATTCCTTCAAAATGTGCTTATGTTAAGAGGCGTGGGGATCCCAGGGAACAGAGATTTGTTGAAAAGGCTACATTGTCCGTATCACTGAAGATGTTCTTCCCTAGTCTTTTAAAATAATATTCTTATCATGAAATGTTTTTAAAGTTTGGTTTTATGAGCTAATTTTTTTATTGTATACCTCCCAGAGACACATTTGTGAGATAAAGGACTATATAAATGTGAGGAATAAAGTTAATTTAAATTTAACTTAATTTAAAACAAATATAATGCTTGCCCTCATCCTTCCCACTTCTTTGTTTTGGTACCACCAACTCTATAAACATTGCACCCTCTAAACTTAAAGTACAGATTAATTTAAGATTTTTTTTTCATTTCAGAAGTTCAAGATTGAATCTGGGACATTCTCCTTATAGTGTATGTGCTTTACCATTGAACTATGGTTCTTTCCCAACCACTGGAATTCATAGTTATGGTCATGATATGTACTGTGTATATGCATGTTTTGTTGGCATGTTTCAGATTAACCTGATCCATAGATGATAGGAGATGAATAGAATATTTGTAGGCCCTTGAGACCAAATCTGAGTTCAGTGTGACTTAACTCCTGCTTCTATACCTCAACACCAGCAAAACGATCTTTCTCAGTGGCTCTCACTCTTTTCTTCAGGATGGACCCCTTTTAAATACATTTTGTGGCCACAGACCATGGGCATGGAGTCGACTAACTCAAGATTTAAATCATAAGATTTCTTCAAGTCTTCAAGGACCTCCTGGGACAACATCACACACACCCCAGGGGTATGCGGACCCCAGTTTAAGAACCACTGATCTATCTTATAGAGGAGATGTAGCTTTCTCTGCTGTTATCTATGTGACAAACTCTCAAGCAGTACAGAAATGGTACTCTATTTGATCACTTATATCTCTTATTTTCTCAAATATTACAGTATCTCTCTGGTGCATGAGTATATGTCACATAAATTCTTTCAGGAAAACCTGAAATGTACTGGTGTAGAAAATGAAGAATTTGATTAAGTATTCCAAGTATTCATTCTTCATTTTTATAGCAGTGAGATGCAAGTTTTTTTAAAAGACTGTATATACCTATCAAGTGCTGCAGAAATGTCCATATTTATTTATTTATGGTATTTGACAGAAGAAATAGATTAAAACTAGCTCTTAATTTTTCACAAAGAGGAACTGATCTTTTAATAAAGGTTTTATTAAAGACTTTTTATTTTTCCCTTTCTTATAGACTGCAGTACTCTTAAAACAGAATGGTTTATGAATTACAGATTAGAAAGACACCCACAAACAAATTTCTTAAACCAGATCAATGCATTAAAATCTGATAGTTGCTCACAGTAGCTCCTCCAACATATTTATGTCCTCTTGGTTTTAACTTCTGGCAGCTCCCTCATGATTTAGCTGGGACCTTCTTGGACATCCTTCCAAAAAAGCCATTCAGAAGTCACATTATGCAAAAGATTATATCCGTCAGAGAACAGCTTATGACCAAGCACCCATCTTGCAAACTTATCAGTTTCTTAAAGAAACAGTTTTATTCCTTGAAAATGATGAATGCTTTTTAAAATTCCGGTTCTAGCGCTGGTTCTGTCTACCTTTCCATTGATGTGACCATCTTAAGTCATCAGTTTCCTCTTTTCAATTCATTTCAGATCTCCACTTCCTAATTTGGGACCTCTTTCAACCTGCCTTGCTTTTTCCTGAATTCTCACTTATGTTTCAAATAAGTAAACTTACTTATTGGGGCAGACTAGTGGGATTTCATGCATTTGTTCTTTCCACTCCTCCGAGACAGATTTTTTTCCTGATTTCCTAAATAAGATAGACGCTTGTATAAAGCATTCCCTAACTAAACCAGATGTCTTCCCAAACCACAGAATGCTTTCCTCTTTAGCTGACTCATACTTCTCAAGAGATATTTATGGAGTTGTTAACATGGTTTTAAAACATAGCAATTTTGGAAAACACAGACCAGTTTCTTTCCTGCTTTTGTGTTTCTAGTATATGCCTTGGGAAAAACTGAAATTACCTCCTGCTTGTTCATGTTTTATTGTTCAAATTGTTTTGATAAGCTCTGCTTTATCTGTAGCCCTATATTAATGGCTTAAACAAGTTGGCACAACCCTGTTTTTATGAACAACTATTCAATATGTGTTTCACCGAGAAAAACATGAAATATATGTAAGTTAATTCATATATTGAGACAAGAAATGGTATCTCTTCTTTCCTTCCAAGGTACAGAAGCAGATCACAAAGAAGATTCTAAGTTATTTGCTGCAAATTGGCCCCAATTTGAGGTGGTGGTATATTTTTATGTGGAAATCTACGATTGTATAGCATTTATCTCATCTGGCCATTTTCAAGAAAGTATCCAGCTGTTAGCTATCCTCAGTCATATGTCACTCCAAGAGCCATTTTTGTAGCCCTCAATTCTCTTTCAAGTGGTGCATTTAGTTCAGCAGTGTCTAATATTGGTAGTTGTCAAATAATCAAGGCCTTGATGCTACAGAGAAGTGTGGAGGGATGCAGATACAGATGAGGAGGGATACAAATTGAGGAAAAGAAAGGAAGAGAGAAAAAGGGAAGAAAAAGGGAAGCGAGTATGTGCTGTCCAGACAGTATATAGGTAATTGGGAATTGAGATAGTTACGTTAGAATTGGGAGCTGTCCCCTTAAGGGAAAGCCTCATGGTAAATGTACTTAATGCATCATAGGAAATGTAGTTCATGCCATGTGGTCACATCTGTAATCCTGATTGGTCACTGAATTAACCCTAGGTTGGGTTGGGGGAGTTTCCTTTACTCCTGCTTGGACCCCAGCAGCGTGCTGGTGTCTTACCCTTTGCTCCGTCGTTATGGGATGAAAGATCACTGTATTTTTACACCATGAAGTCAGCTATGCAAAGAATTGGACACTAGATGAATCTCAACATAACTGTGAGTTATATTTGAGGATGCCTTGTTACCCAATAAAGATACTTTGTATTGAAGCCTTTGCAGAGTTTGTCTGTCTCATTCAGCCAGCAACATTCAGTCAGCAACAGCCAATAACAGAGTAAAAAACGGAAGAAAGAGAAAAAACAGAAAGGAAGGCTGGATGTTAGCAAACAGGTAGATGAGTTTGTATGAAAGGTTGATAAAGTAGATGGCATTCCTAAATATAGGTGGTATAACTATTGTTCACAAAATCAATCCATAACCCAGCAATTTCAGACACCTATACAGCTAATCAAGGATATCCATCAAACATATCCTTTATTTTCTTCTACAAGTATTTTTACATTTTGCTGCTCTTTTCATCTGTTCTTTTTTTTTTTTCAACATCGGGAGTTGTAAGCGGGGAAAGATAGGAATGCTTTATATTGGTAGAATAACCAGCAAAGTGAATTCAGGCTTGTATTATCCTAAGTTTTTTCTTCTTTCATTTCCAAGTTCTGTGAGAGACAACCTCAACAGAATTATGAAAGCATGTTTGGTTTAAATGTCAATTACTTCTTTTAAAAAAGAAATCCAACTGTGGATATTAAGTACTTCTGGAGAGATTTTATATTTAGCCTTCCAAACCAATGCTTGGATTTGAAAATCTGATGTTTTATGCTGATGGGAAGTTATATAAAACAGATTATGTGGGCACTTGTCTTCTTATGCAAATCCGCATGCAGTCAAACTGGAATTGCTGTGTATTGTATCATCTCTCAGTCAGTTCATCTACCCCATACACAGTGTCAATATGGGAACATACAGGATTGGTACTAGTCCGAGAATGGTATCAAACTATTATGTGAAGGTACTTAAAGAGATGTTAACTCTAGGGAGGCTCTCTTCCGAGTTGCTTCCCACACCATTCTTC
Source organism: Laticauda laticaudata (assembly GCA_004320025.1). Classification (NCBI taxonomy): domain Eukaryota; kingdom Metazoa; phylum Chordata; class Lepidosauria; order Squamata; family Elapidae; genus Laticauda; species Laticauda laticaudata. The sequence goes on along the minus strand of BHFT01036805.1, from coordinate 4,811 downwards.
CTTCTGTGGGCTGAGATATTCTTTGCATGACAGTTGTCTAGTTTGCAACTCTTCCTCCTATCTCCCAACGTCCTTCACACACACCATTACACCAGGGGTGGGATTCTACCACTTCACACCTATTTGCTAGAACCAGTTAATATTCTAAGCAGTTCAGAGAACCGGTTGTTAGAAGAAATTATTGGCCTAATCCTATAAGGAAGGCAGGAAGGAAACATTCTGGTGTTGCTTACAGAAACTGCCTCTCCATTAACCCTTATTACATTCTTGGCAGGACAAGACTTCCTGTCTCTGGAACATGTCTGGAGTTTTTCCCCCTCCTTTGCTGGTACTTTGCTTGTGTGGAGTGACCCTTCAAAGTTACAATGGCACTGAAAAAAGTAACTGATTACCATTTTTCACATGACTGTTAAAGCATCCCCACAGTCATGAGAGACCAGGGGATGAGATGCGTGCCTCGATGTGAGTGATATTGAGTTGGCCACAACCAGCCAAGAACATAACCACCAAGCCATGTCCACCCAGTCACATGACTACCAAGCTACACCCATCACCTAAGTCACGCCCACATCGGTTGTTAAAAATTTTGAATCCCACCCTGCATTACACTACATTGTGAGTGATATTTACTGGTATTTATTTATTGCACTTGTTTGCTGTCCATTTCACTCTTGTGGGAACATGACCCACAATAGGAAAAGAGGTTCCTGTTATCAACATCAAGACATTTTTTGCATCTCCTTACATTTTTCAGTATATGTATTATTCCTTTACCATTACATTTTACTCTTGCTATAAATCGATATATTTTATCCTTACACATCAATCTTCTCCATGGGATATTTACATATTCCCTCATTCTTTTCCTAATTGCCATTTTATTTTCTTTTTATTTCCATGATGTTGATAATGTATAAAGTTTTATGTTATGTTTTTAAAATTTGTAAACTTAATAAAAAAAATTTAAAAAAGAAAAAGAGGTTCCTGGTTTTCTGTTAAGGGATTATGTTGTACTATTACCATCTTCCAAAGTCCTAAAATATAACTGGGTAAAGTTGCACAGGTGCATTATCTATGTGGCAGCTGCAAGTTGGGAAGAGGAGAAAAGCTAGGTTGTTTTCTGAGGGACAAAATTGTTCTTTTTGTCAGCTGTTTGCTCTCACAGCATTAAATTCATGTATCTTCCTCTTAATTATGACAATGCTAATTATAATAGCAATAGAACTTAGACTTATGTACCACTTTATAGTGCTTTACAGCCATCTCTAAGCAGTTTACAGAGTCAGCATATTGCCCCCAACAATACTGCATTTCACCTTCTGAAAATGCAGGTTACATATTTGTCCTAGAACTCCTAACAACATGATGAGGGCAGAAATCCACAGACCTGAACTGTATCATGTTTGTAGGAGGGAAAGAAATCAGGCTGGACAAAGAGCACATCTAAGTATAAAAACAGAGATTAAAAGCCCTTAAAATCATAGCAGGAAATAAGATTCAGGCCTAACCCTAAATATGTTTGCTGTATTAAGATACGTCATCATTCACCCTTGTGCTTTGTTTCAATACTCTTCCGGCAGCTGAAGAATAAAGATCAGTTTATGGATTCAAACATTTTTGGCTGGAGAACTAATCTGAAATCATTCTATGATGTTTGCTTATGTACAACCCAGAGTCTGGTGTGGCAAAGCTACTAGAGATATTGAGGCAGGATATTCTTTGTACACCACCTTTTCCTCCTATTCATTTGTGAGATTGAATGGCCATCCACTGGCCTCTTTTTAAAATAAAAAAATTAGAGCCTGTGCCTTGAACATCATAATAAACTACAATGTCTTTTAAAAATGCTTCAATATGTTTTAAATAAAGATCCCTTATAGATGTTAGTAATGTATCATGGCTTCAATTAACTGATATATGTATGCCTGTAAATGCACATTTGGTATATTTGTTTCTTTTATAACTGTTTCCCCTTTATATTTTTTTTGTATTCATTTTTGTTTTTGTATTTCATTAAAAAAAACTTAAGAAAAAAATTGCATAGATTTGCCAATGGTATCCATTTCAAAGTACAAGAGTAGTGGACAGGGATATGGTTCTCTATATAAAGCCCATGTCACACTGCCCAACGAATACAAAAAGGACACAGCGGACGAGCAAAATGTTCCATCCGTTGTTATCCACTCTCAAAAGGGGCAAAAATTTGCATAACAGGCAGAGGATAACACGGAGCGGGGAGGAGCGAGCAGGGCGGATGCAAGCGGCATGGGACGGATAGCCAAGGATGGGAGCAGACTGGACACTCGAAGGCTTCCGGGGTCTCAGCAAACGGACGCGTCGGATCACAGCGGATGGCACAGTCGAGCACAGCGGATGAAGCGGATCAACAGAGGAGCACAGCGAAGCCCTAGCGGATGCCTGGCATAATTGCGCATGCGCGCGGAGGATGGCATTGCACTCAACGCCCCGCGGATATAACGGAAGCAGCTCGGAAAGCAGGTTTGCCATTTCAGAGGAAAGACTCTGCTCTGGAAGGATTGCTGCTTGCCTGCTGGCCTGCATGTCTGCGCAAGCATTGCTTGCCAAGCCTTGCTGCACCTCTCACCTGCCACAGCAACCCCAAAACATGCTGAAGCACCAGCAGCCTCAGCATTGCTGCCCCGTGCAGAGGACAGGGTACCATCTCTGCCCCTGGCCTCACTACGCGCGCTGGTTCTACTGGAGTCTGCAGGCACAGGCTACACTTCTGGTGCTGGAGCTTCTGCTGCTTCTGCTTCTCGGGGAGCTGATGACAAGCAACAGCACAAGCCACCTCCAAGACACTGAACTTCACCCCTGAGACGAGCGACCACAGTAGAGTGCCAAGACTCATTGTCTTATAGGCTTGTTGTTAATAGTCTATGTTGATTCACAACATTGCTTCATTTCTTTTTTTAATAAGTCTGCTGGAAACTTTTATAAATGGTTTCGCCTTTGCATTTATGGATGGGATAAGAAGTCTGTGGGATGGGCAGGGATATCCTGTGGATGGCAGGGATACTTATGGTATGGGTAAATCAGCTGTGGATAGATAAACTCCAGTGCAAATAGTGGGACTGTATGGTCACCCCCCAGGGTGCCACCCCCGCCTAAAATGGCCCCATTATTATAATACCGATATAAAGTCAATCATCCACACAGTCACATAAACACAACTCTTATAAAGCGCCCTGTTTGTCGCCAACGCAAAATAACATGGCCAATCCCATCCGTGTGATGAGACAGGCTGAAGGAAGCATCCATAAGCGCCTTTACACCTGTCTGCACTCCACTGCTCAGCTGCGGAGTTGCACCAGTGTCTCAGGAGGTTCCGCTGTCTTCGCATCTCACGGAGGTCTTTGTTGGGGCCTTGCACATCTCAGTTGTCGATCAGGTTTTGCCCTTGCTCATTCCCAGGCTCCATGTCCATTGCCCTTGTTGATGGTGCACAAGCTGTTGCAGACTGGGTACGGTGCGCATGAGATTGTGCAGGATGCAGAAGCTTCTCTAGATCCTCCTCTTGGTCGTTGCTTATCTGCAATGTGGTGAGAGTACTGTAACTTGGCCAAGGATGCAAGGCGTTCTCACACCACTATGCATTGCTGAACAGCCTGTAGTTGAAGATTCGTCTTCACGGTGAGGTTATGGAGGTGAGGGCTTTCATGAGGTAGGTTCTGGGAGAAGGAGTCATCCCCACGAGAAGTAGGGCACACTGGCGTGTACGTTTGGCAGGGGTATGGATTGGGAACCATCAGAGGTTGTTTCCCAGCCCTCTTGAGTGACGGGTTGTATACTGGGCATACTGAAAAGATGAGCCGTTGTGACAATCGATGTACATGACTTGTAGTCAGCATGACCCAATGGGAGAGCGATGATGCTGAAGAAGCTTGTAGTTGTTGATAAGTGGACCGACTTGCTGGACTTTTGCAGGCCACGTTTGCCATCGATGGTCCAACGTGTGGGGAAGTTCACTTTGAACCATTGCTCTGCACTTTCTTCCATCTTTCTCAGTGGAGGGCACTGGAGGAGCTCTCCAGGTATTCTTCGTATATGGCGTCACATTCTCTGAAACAAAGCTGATGGTGGGCACCCTCACCGTACTGCAGTCTGTAGGTGGTCCTGAGCAGGTTGCAGAGTGAGTGCACTTGAGCCAGTCAGCTGGCGGAAGTTTGTGTGTTGTATTGGCACCTGGGTGTCCAGGCGCTCAACAGTTTCTCAAACGGTGAGGCATCTCATGAATTCGGACGCCCGAGTGTCTTCTCTGAGCTCCACCATAGCTTGTTGTCAGTCGTCCTCGCTCTCTGCACCATCTTTGGACCAGACTTTTTTTGGGTGCCTCTTTTCTTCCTGTAGTCAGTAGGTTCCAGAGCCTGTAGATGGTTTTTGCACCGTTGCAAAGATGGTGGCTGCCGATGGATTTGTCACAATCAGGTGGAAATGATGGATGCTAGTGGAAAGGAGAGTCAGAGTGAGGCTGCAGAGGTTGACACTTGCTGCCTGTTGAAAGTGATGCAGGCGAGTGCTCCCCTTTTTATAGGCAGTGGTCGGTGTACCTTTGCATCTCTAGGCATTCATTAGACAACTATATCTGAGATAGGTCCACTCTGCGAACGTTTTTCCATTTTAAATACTTTGTTTCCGTTGCATCGTTGCATCTGTTGTCGTCGTGTCCGCATTCCTCCTGCGTCCCGACGGATTGCGAGTTGCGCGATGTGGGCGGGATGCCTGACGATATAGCGGATACTAACAATCACCCCCCGCCGCGAGCGTAGCGATGCAGACGGACGAACGGC
>BHFT01036804.1:0-32320 GCA_004320025.1 Laticauda laticaudata | reverse complement strand
ATAGAGTGTATGAAACACGTATGCAGTGAGTACACAATGGATGCATCGCATTTTCCAACGGATGGCAAGCTTTTTTTAGCATTGTACATCCTCTTTGCATCTGTTGGTACAGTGGGACATGGGCTTTAGAACTATATTGGCACAGTATTGCAGGTTGACACTGCTCACTGCCGGAATTCAATCTGACTGGCTCAATGTTGACTCAGCCTTCTATCCTTCTAAGGTCTGTAACATGAGAACCCAGATTTTTGGGGGCCATATGCTGATACTGCAAACCACTTAGTGCTGTAAAGCACTAGTAGCATATAAGTCTAAGTGCTATTGCTATTGTATATAACCTCCAATCCAGGGATAGGATTCAAATTTTTTAACAACTGGTTCTGTGGGCATGGCTTAGTTGGTGGACATGGCTTGGTGGTCATGTAACTGGCTGGGCATGGCCAACTCAACATCACTCACATTGAGGCACACATCTCCTTGCCTGGCCTCTCATGACTGTGGGGATGCTGCAACAGTCGTAAGTGTGAAAAAGGGTCATAAGTCACTTTTTCAGTGCTATTGTGACTTTGAATGGTCACTCCACAGAAGCAAAGTATCAGCAAGTAAAAAAAAAAAACTCCAGAGAGGTTCCAGAGACAGGAAGTCTAGTCCTGCCAAGAATGTAACAAGGGTTAACAGAGAGACAGTTTCTGTAAGCAAAACCAGAATATTTCCTTCCTGCCTTCCTTACAGGATTAGGCCAGTAATTTCTTCCAACAACTGGTTCTCCGAACTGCTTAGAATGTTCACAACTAGTTCTAGTGAATAGGTGCGAACCTGTAGAATCCCACCCCTGCTCAAATCCCAAAAGATATAATACCGTATTATAGGTTGTCACCTTACTAATCTTGAAAGTTGGTGACAATTGTGAATGGAATGGTTCAACATGACACATCAGATTTTGCTCCAAATGTTTATACTCAAATTATGCAAATGGAACACGAAGAGGACTACCATGCCAAAGGCTCATTTAATACAGTGTCATAGATTGTGAGACTATATATCAAATCTATTGTCAGTTTTCAGAGCACTTTATAATTTTGTTTTCAATTTTTGAGATAAACCAAACAAGTATCTTGCATATTTGGATCTGAAAGTCTTGAGATAAATCTTTCCACAAAGCCATACTAATTATTTATTAGCACTAAAATATGTATTGGGTGTTATTTATTTAAAGCAAGTCAGTGCTGACTGCTGTTGAAAGCATTCTCTATGTATCTTTAAACACTGAATTATTTAAGTCAGACAATATTGCTTTGTTGGCAATAAATAGAGAAATTTAATTCTTTTTCTACTGAGTGGCATGGTCCTGTTGAAAATAACACTTGATTTTAGCCTGAATATATTACATTTTTTCCAAGTTTACACTCTCTCTTACCTTGTTTGGGGTCCTGGGAAAGAAATTAATCTGCAAGATCGTGTCTGATAGAATTGCCACCAATAGCAATTTGAAATGCTGAGGAGATTAAAAAAGGAGAAGCTATGACCAATTAAAGACCTCTTTCAAGGTACTCAGTCCAAAGAAAAGGCTTTAAGATTTTCAATTTCCTGGTGGGAAGATTTCACGAGTTGATGCTAGTGAATTATAGCTCCAGCTGATCAGAAACTATCCTATCAAACAGCCAGAAGTTGTAGAGCTCCATATTCTCACATATTTATGAATATAAGTGTAGGTATATATGAGCCTACACTTCTACCCTCTGGAACATAATCCCTCCTACATTTTCATGGCATCAAAAACTTGGGGCCAGGTGTGATTTCAGAGATGGCTTAGCAAGGCGATATTTTAATGGGTTTTGAATGTTTTGTGTTTTTTAACAAGCTTTTAGTTTCTTTGTCAACCCTTGTGGTTATGGTCTTGTTTTAATGATTTATTTTGTGATGCATTATTAATTCTCTATATGTCACTTTGAGTTGAATCAACCTTGAGTGCATCAGGATTGAACTACTGGCAGTGGGAAGAGTTAGCCTACAATACTGCATCCTAATCCTGTGTCACCATGACATGGAAAGAAGAGAGGGGAAGGAAAGAGAAGGCAAGAGTGTCTAGGAGCAGCAGGAGGGGAATATTCTGATTGATTGATTCCTTATTACTGGCCTCAGCAGAGCAAGAAATACTAGCAAAACCTCCCACTTGTTTTGGACTTTAAAAAATGGGCTTAACTTTGCATAGCTTTGTTGTTCTTTATCATTATGCCCTCAAAGATATCAAGGGGGCTAACATAAATGCTTGACAAACTTGGCCTTTACTTCTCTTTTAATTCTTTACTTCTCTTTTAATTCTTTACTTTTAATTCTTTTGGGAATTAAATCCCTCTTCACTTACAATATTTTGTTATATCAAAGTTATGGTTTTCTGCTAATACTTTGTATTAGGAAAGGCAGCAGAAGTTGGATAGAATGTAATAACGGTTAGCAAGCCACAAAAAGGAGACTGGTGTAGAAATGTCATCCTACCTCATTTTTAGAGCACTGAATATTTATACTAATGCTTCCAAGCTCAGACCAGTATCAATTATCTCATTATCAAGAATTTAATTCTCCTCCAATTATAATCAGACTTCCATCTAAATTTAAATTGCTGAAAATGAATTTGAACTTCTGGTTATATTGGCAGGACTATCACTGATGAATAACATTCCAAGTGGGGGTTTATGGCTAACTCGAATCAAGAAGTTCAGAACTAAGAGATTAAATGATCCCCAAATTGTTAGTTCTATTACTTTATACAAAACTTTGATAGGCACACAGTTTAATAAGACCACACATCTCAATAGGCAGTTCTTCTTCTTTACATTGGAAACATTAATGTATTATTCAACCTCACCATATATTTTCCATAAAATCAAATAGAAATTGCAACATTATATATTGTAGGAAATAATCCTTTCCATTATTCTAAGTAGCATTAATGGTTTATTGAACACAGAAATATACAGCCCTTATTTAATATTATCAAGTGTTTATAGTATTCCTAAACTTTTTAAGAATTTTATTCACCTGGAAATAGTTTACTATATTTAAAATATTGTAAAATTATGAATAATGATATTTCAGACAAGTTTTGGAAGATGATCCTATTATAAAATAGGATACTATAAAAGCTAGGATAATAAATTAAGATAACTATCAATTGCTTTTTGGGAAAATTTTGCTGTAAAATTTAGCTGACTAATTTCAGTTTGAGTTGCTTTGCTTTTGCACATAAATAGAAGCTTCTGATTAGCTGGCAGGGTATTACTGGCCCGAGGCTTTACTCTAGATAAACACAAAGTTAATTAGGCTCTATTCTCAAAACAGAAAATAAAAAAAAGAATCAGAAATACCATTTATTGAAAGTCAAGGGAACATCTAAACATCCAGCAGAACAGGAAAGTTATAAATAATTTTCAGAAAACAACAGTCCTTTCCAAGTGGCTATACCATTTCTGATTAAAGCAACTTGTACCATACACTTTATGACAGAAATATGCAATTGCATTGGCCTGATGACTGGATTGAGCTTTGCATGTCACATCAAGACCAAATTTATATTGTGATTAACGTCATAATGTGTTATTTTAAGTATTACAAATCCCAAATACTATATGAGATGTTTTTAGCTTAACAATTGTATGCGTCAATGTTCTTTCAAAGTTCTCAGCATGAAATGACCTATGTGTAGAAATTTGACACTTTGTGTGGCACTGCCTGGAAAAGTCTGCAATAATTAACACATTACATACAAATGAAAAAAGTTAATATAAATAAAAGTAACTTAGATTTCCTTTATCAAGTCAAATCTGTATGTGTGGGACAATATTTAACCAGACAACAATTGATAAGAAATGCTATTAAGAAACAAACGTGGAAATTTGATCCAGGACAAATTACTGTTAATTTTTGGCACAATTTGGGATAAATAAGATGCGTTGGTAAATTTTCTGTTCGTTGATTGTAATAAGTGTTTGCTAACAGAGGGTTTTGAAGCTTTAATCTTGAATTATTACTACTACTACTACTATTGTCTATTTTGTCATTAATATAATATATAGATGAGAAGTTAATAATCTGCAAATAGATTTAATAGTTTAAAATTTTGGAGGGGCCTGTTTCACAAGGGGTGAGAAGCTAATTTTATAACAATGTATTAATCAGTAATCAAACGAGAAGATAATATGTGCATATGTGTCAGGGTTTTTTCTTTTTTAAAATGATATTTTTTTAACGTCTTGTTTGTTTTGTGCTTTTTCTTCATTTGTTTGGGGTTTTTTTAATCGGACTTTAGTATTGTACATTTTTTTGAATAAAATAAAAATATAATGAAAAAATAGCAGGAAAAGTATCTATAAAATGATGCTCTTAATTTTAAGCATAACTGAATATTTATTGAAACAAGAGTTTCAAACACAGAGTAATAAAAATAAAATATAATGGCAGTAGAAGTAAAGGAAAAGAGGCCTAAAATAAGTGGGAGTTCTTAAAGAAGGTTATGTTAAAATTGCAAACAGTTCTAATAAAAAGTGTAGGATGGGAAAGAAAGCCTACATATATACCTGAACAAACAAAGAAACAAAAATGGATATTTATTTACTTACTTATTTATTTATTTATTTATTTATTTATTTATTTATTTATTTATTTATTTATTTATTTATTTATTTATTTATTTAATAACACTTATGTGCTGCCTCCATACAGACTTGGGCAGGATTCAATAACGTGTGAAGAAATGAGAGAAATGACACCAGCAGACATATAACATAAAAGTACATAAACTATCTGTCTGGAAAAGTTAATTTGGATTTATGAATTGAAGAGGAGCTTGGCTTACATGACTTAAATGACCCCATCTCCTGAAAGCCAACAGGTCTGGGAAGACTGAGATAATCTAAATGTCATTAGAGTCATCACTGAATAAGATAAGCATGCAAATCCAATATAAAAATTGGTCACTAGTTTTTTTCTTATATAAAGAGAGATGAAAGGCATACATATCTGATAAATAAATAAATACACACATTCAATTTTACTGCTTCCTCAACTGGAGTATAAATTTTCATTATCAGACTCATGGCCCATGTACAGTAGCTTAAACTCCATATATCTACCATAAGCATATATCTACCATAAGCAAGATTCTCTCCCCCCTTGCCTTTTTTATATCCTTAAAGCTTTAGTCCAATCTATGTTGCCCTAGTTTTAATGATACTGTTGATCTCATGTTACGTTTATCTCGTATTTGCAAATTCTACCAATCGTATTTTCCTTTGATGTCAAATAATGATGACAAATAATAATAATTCCCATGAAGCTCTGGGTTATTTATTTAATTCCAAGTAGCATTAAAAGCATTTTATCTAAAACCTAAATCTTTAGAATTTGTACAGTCCCTTTATCTATTTATAACTTTCTTAGTCAAAATCTCTTTAGCTCTTTGTTGTTTTAAAGTCTTAAAAAAATATCATTTCCTCTTTGCTTTAGTTTCTGTAATTTGAAAGGAAGGCACCAAAGCGGTATTTTTCTTTATCCCGCTGTTTTCAAATACTTCTTTTCAACTGTAAATTTACTGTATTCTTGATTAAGAATGTGGGGATTTACTGTATTCTTGATTAAGAATGTGGGGATTTTCTTTAGTGTCCTTTATAAGGCTGCACTGGTTTATGCAAGTATATTGTTTCTCTCTCCACTCAAAAGAAAACCACAGAACTTCCATCCCACTGTCTCTTCAAAAGGAGCAACAATCTGGGGTCCAGGTAGGCAATTTCTTGATCTTTCCTTATTCAGAGAGACTTCCTGGCTTCCCAGAACCATCTCTGCTCCTTCAGAGATGTCTCGTCCTCCATATAACTTCATTTAGAAGCTAGGACTGCAAGACATTCCAACATGTAAAAAAGCAAATGTAACTTCTTAACTAGCTGATCTTTTCATATTCAGTGTAAACATCAAGATATGTATTCAGGTCTTTAATTTATTTATTTTTATTTATTTATTTGATTTGTCAATCACATAAATTAGGTATAAGTATATACATAGTTATGAATACATGAAATGGGTACATATAAGAAAAATAAAAGAAATGCTAGGACAGGGATGGTAGGCACATTGGTGCGCTTATGGACACCCCCTACAGATACGTCCATATACGTCCTCTACCTCTTAGGAAAGGGGTGAGGTCAATAGTAGACAGTCTAAGGTTAAAGTTTTTGAGGTTTGGGGAAGAAACCACAGTCAGGTAGAATATTCCAGACATTGACCACTCTGTTGCTGAAGTCATATTTCCTGAAATTGAGTTTGGTGCGGTTAACCTTGAGTTTGTATCTATTGTGTGCTCTTGTGTTGTTTGTTATTATGGCTGAAGCCGAAGTATTCATTGACAGGTAAGTCACTGCAATGTATGATTTTATATACCATAACTTAGATCAGACCGAAGATAGTGTAATTCAAGGTTTTCTACGTCTAGAATTTCAAGTCTGGTGGCATAAGGTATTCTACAACGAGTAGAAGAGTGTTGAACTCTTGTGAAATATTTCTGGACTTTCTCAGCTGTGCTAATATCAGATACATATTGTGGATTCCAGACTGATGAGCTATATTCGAGTATTGGTTTAGCAAATGTTTTGTATGATTTAGCCTTTCAAATTCTGAACCTGAACAAAGCTTATGCTGCATTCTAAATAAATCACTAGTTCTGGACATTAAGTGTAAAAGAGTCACTGGTATACAAGAAGGCTAAAAACCTGAGGACATATGAGTATGAACTTCATCAGCTCCAGTACCACAGGGAACTGGCTAATATTGATAGGGAATGGGAGGGGAACAGTGGCAAGCTCATCAAATATGTCACTTAACATTTTAAAAATGACAAAATCTTTGTCTCCAGTGTTATTAAAAAAACAACTGGACTAAACAATGAAAAAGATCCTTTTCTTCTCTTAATTAGTCATTTGATTATCCCATCTGTCATTCTAAGATCTGCTTATGGTGAATGTGTTTATGATTTGTCATTAGTTGCTTGTGATTCTTGGTGGCCCCATAAACACAATTTCTCCTCAACTATCTGTCACTAACTTAAGGCCCAGTCACACTGGCCGACGGATGCAAAACGTTTGTAAAAAGGACACAGTGGATGAGAAAAATGTTCCATCCATTGTTATGCTCACTTCTCAAAAGTGGCAAAAATTTGCATTACCAGAGCGGATAACACGGAAAGGAACGGACGGGGGAGGACGGAAGGGCGGATTGAAAGCGGATGCAGAATGTAAGCCTAGCAGGTGGAAGCGATGAGAGCGGATAGGTCCCCTCTGCGAACGTTTTTTTCCTATTTTTATGCTTTGTTTGTGAGCTGCATCCGCCTTTCATCCTTTTCTCCATCCTGCTACTAATTGCTGCGTGTCCGTTCCGCGTCCGTTCCACTTGCTCCCTGCATCTGTTTATCGGCTGGAGGGATTTGAAGTTGCGCAGATGTGCAGCTGGATGCCTGGCGGATATAGCGGATGCTATACAGATGAACAGGATGCAGAAACGGATGTCCCCACGTATGCCTAGTGGATTGCAGAATGGAGCGTTGGATACATTTTCCGCTCAAAAGTTTTGAGCAGCCTAAAACTTTTTGAGTGGATGAAATGTCAATGTACGGATGCTGGATGGATAGAGAGGATGAAAAACGGAGGCAGTGAGTACAGAACGGATGCATCGCGTTAACCAATGGATGGCAAGCATTTCTCTCCATTTTACATCCTCTTTCCATCCGTTGGTGCTGTGTGACATGGGCTTTAGTTTTTGAACTCAAAGAATATATACAATCATATAAAATCTTACACTGACAAATGTATCCCTATGTTATATACTTGTCATATAGTATATACAGTAGCTTTATTTCTTTGCTCAAGTTTTAGGGATGAATAATAATTAAACTGACCTCTCCAACAACATATCTTAAAGCAACCCAAATATAGTCCAAAATATTATAACAGTTTAATAACTGTTGTACAGTACAATATGGATATGACATAGCTTTATGATTATAGTACAAAAGTTAGAAATAGGTGATTTCAAGTACACCGAAGAAAACTTCTGGATAGCATCAAACAAAGGAGTCAGGCAATTTTTTCATTTCTTGAAGAGTTCAATTCCACAGAGAATTTATCCCCTAGAAAACATGTTATGGAAGGCATAAGGGCATTGCCTAAGTGGTACATACTTTCTTTTATATCTGCCACCCATAACCTAGAAAAAGGCCATTGGTAAAGAATAACCTAATAAGTGTGCAGGTTTGGATGCCTTGATTTTCTGAAGTGATTTTCTGAAGCTCATGTTCAGTTTCTTCTAATCTTTGTTCAAGAAGCTCCAGTTTAGAATCCAGATTTAGAAAGAAATCAGGCACAATCCAAAGTGAAGCAGTTTTTAGTTGATGTATATCATGTACCATCTACATCTAAATTATAAGATACTAACTGGGACAGAAATCCTGTGGGAAATAGATTCTAAGCCAATAAAACATTTTAACTGCCAAGCTGTTGTTTCTATGCTAACTCGCTCACCTAGTCTAAGTACAGCACTGGAGACATTTTGAGGTACAGAAAATGTGGCTCTCAAAAACTATTATTTTATTCTTCCATGTACATGGAATTTTATGCTAGGAGGCAATTGTACATCACAAAAAAGCAGTGTACTGATTTTGCAACTAATAGTCTAGAATTCAGGTATCCATTCTGGCTCCTAGAAATCTACAGTGGCCACCATATTGAGTGGCATTTTTGATATGTGCTATTTGATGTCTAGGGGCTTGAAAAAGTATACCCATATATTTAAAGCAACTATTCTATTTGGTTGTGTATCTATGAAGCAGTTGTTCTTTTCAGAGAATATCATTATTTTGTTTTGAAGTTTTATTTTTTGATAACTAAAAACCAAACTGCTCTTTCATACAAAATTGGCTCCATTCTGAGGGCCTTTCTAAGGCTAGCTTGAGTCATGAAAAGAATTATGACACCATAAGCAGGTGTTTGCCTACTAATTTGAAATATGGAACCTGCTATATAATTCCTGTTAACATCAAATGCCTGCTGCTTGTATTAAGTTTATGTACAAGTGATGCAGACATGACTATTATATCTAAAATAATTTAGTCAGGAACAATGAAACTTGATTTCTATAAAGCCTGTCAGACATTCCCAATTGTACTTGAAAGTCAGTCTTTCCCAGCTTGGTGCTTTCAGGTACATAGAATAGCAACTTGTCCTCATTTACTGAGATCCACACAGAAATTTTGCCTCTATTGGTGAACAGCTTATAACATATATTTTAAAAGGCTCTTGAGTACAAAGAACAACTGCTGTAATATAACCCTTTGGGGGTGATTAAACTAGAAAGTGTTAACAGCTAGAATTAATTGAACAAATGAGAAGGAAATAGGAGCCAAAAATGGTGGCAATGTAAACCACTGAGAGAAAGAACCAAAGCAATGGAAGAATTGTTTCTATATTCTTAATTATTCACAAGGTACATGTGAATTACTTTGAAATTAAGTTAATGTGATCATTTATGCTTTCTGTTCACCAAGGATTTTGAGGAAACTTTAAATGCCAAGGACGATTAAAGTTTAACATTAGCACAGTCATCATGAATACATTAATGCTGAAAAAAAAATCATGGAGTCCGATCACTTGAATAGATCCTCTTCATTCTATCCTTTTCATATCACGAATTGGTGCTAATTATTTCTGGCCAGTGAATCCATGATGAATGAAAAATATTGATTTCTGTATTCCCCAAGCAGAATGGCTTGGAGTTTTGTTTTATTATGATCACACAATCTGAAAGATGAAGAGTTATCCTCAGTTTTTTCTAACTTTGATTACAATCATATGGTTATAAATATGATTAAAATTGTACATTAATATATTAAGATGAATATAGTATACAAATATAAGGAAAAGATATACACAGAATATAAATTTGGGAAGGTTCGATTGATTTTTCCTCTAGATTTTTATGTGACCAACAATGTTTATCTCTGCCTTGTTCATGTTGTCTGGATTGAGGTAATCTACAATAGTGTAAAATAACATAACATAGCAAATGTATATTTTCAATATTCAAGTATATTCAGCATGAAATCAGTTACTTCTTTTCCTTTTTAACATGAAATAGTTTAGGACTATAATATGGAATATGTAGAATATAGAATAAGTATTTGATAATATATAGAGTTCCACAATGATACTTTCACAATTCACCAGACTTTTTCCCTTGAGAAATGCTCATCATCTGGTAATTTATTTAGATGATTATACTTTGGTATCAATCTAATAATTCCCACAAGGGGCAGAAAAAAAAAATTCTCTTTTTGTGCCCCATGAATTAAGTCAGTGGGTACTTAGAGTGAACAAATGTTAAAACAGAAATTTAGAGAAATGATGAGAAATGCTCATCATCTGGTAATTTATTTAGATGATTATACTTTGGTATCAATCTAATAATTCCCACAAGCATTTGAAATTCACCTTAGATACTTTATGAACAATGATACTTTCACAATTCATCAGAGTTTTTCCCTTGACAATTACAAAGAAAAAAAGTAGCTTATCAAAACTAATCAATATCTGTGCTACTAGATTTGTTTAATTGTGTTCCTTTTAACCAGTTATCCTTTTTCACCAGCCACACTTTCTTATTTGTAATATTTATAAGTGTTATTCTGTTCTATGTGTGGATTTTGTTGAAAATTGCATATTTCTCACTTGAGCAGTTTCAGACACAACATGTTATTTTTGGGCTGACTTAGAAGAAAGCTCCCATACAAGAATCTGGAAGATTAATACTCTTCTATGTTAGTTTATACTGAACAGTAGCTAAGAAAGAAACCTTCATCTCCCATCATCTTCCTCACCACTTCACCTCTTCTTTGTTATAAGCCTTCTGTAACAAGTTCCTTTCTTTTAGGTACATTTTCAACTATTCAGACCAAGTACTAAAAAAAAGTCTCTGGCAGAAGTTTTCTTTTTTTGCTTTTTGGAACCATATTGCTGCCGGAGTGGATCTGTGTGTAAGTGTGCGTTGGTGTGCATTTGAAGATTACAGTTTTACCCGAAGCAAGGAAGAAAAAAGACAGAATTATGGGAAAAAGACAATTCAAAATACTGAAAAGCAGTACCTGAGACATAATGACACCAAGAAGTCATGCAAAGAAAACCAACAGCCTGTTAAAAAGGAAAGGCAGTCTTGCAACAACGACCTAAATAAAAGTATAAAAGAAAGAGGTGGAACAGATTATCATGTGACTTATTCCGTCTAAAAAGGAAGCTCCAGAGAGACAGAATTAGAGTAGTGATGAAGAACAGGTAGGATAAATGTGTGAAAAAGTGAAAGTGAAACAAATGAGTGCAGATGAACTTGTCTCAGCACCACATAAACAGTCCTGAATATTAGGAAAAAGTGCAAAATTGTGTGATTCAGTATGCAAAGTTTAAGAAGCTTACTTAAGGACTTTGTAAAATAAGTCAGTAGACTATTGTTTCTCAAGTTTGGAAACTTTAACATCTCTGAACTTCAGTTCCCAGGTTTCCCTAATCAGCAGAAACACTGCAGTAGACTAATGACAAAAGAGGTTGCTAGCAGTGTAGGCAGTGGAATTATTTAATAAAAAATAGTTATATATAAGTAAAAGTCTACTTATGTATCTGCTAAGCATAAATAAAAACTTTGTATAGTAATGCTAAAACATATTCCTATTCATCCTATTTGTGTTTATACCATCCAAAATAAAACAGTGACATAAACTATTATCTAGCAGTCAAAATTAGGTTACTTGAATGGTCTCCCATATTTGTTTGTTTACCAGTGTTGCTGATTATTTGTAAATAACATTATTTTCAGGGAAATTGTTATTAATAATTAAAATATCATCTAAGATCTTTCTAAATAAAGGTTTGTTTAAAAGAATAGTATAATAATAAAATGTAATAAAATAAGAAAAATAGCACAGTATTTGGGAAATTGCTTTTAAGTTATTACATGGAGGTTACTTTTGTTTGAATATAATGGTAATATTTATACATTTTCCTGGTGTTAAAGGCATCTCTACTGATTTTCTATTTCTGAATTACAGAGCAAAACTAGATGGCACATAAAATCAATTTCTGTTTTAACTTTTGTTCACTCTAAGTACCCACTGACTTAATTCACTGGGCACAAAAAGAGAATTTTTTTTTCTTTCTGCCCTTTGCTTCAAAAAAAATAATTCATCATTTTATACATGTAGAGATTTTCTTTAAAAAAAATCAACTTTTCTACATTTATGTCCTAACATAATAGCCATATAATGGATGCAAGTTAACAGCTGCATTTGAACATAAAGCTATATCATTATTTTGCATTATGAGAATAAGTCTCAGTTAACTTCAGATTTATGTACTCAATGTTCCTGACTCTACAAACATAGCTAATAAAAACTTTAAGGTTCTGAAGACTTTCTGAAGTAATTAAGCCAGTTACAAAGTATTCCAGGACAATCTTACTTCTTTCTTTAAAGATCTTATTAATATTGTTTTAAAATAGAATCAGCCATAATCATAATCACAATACTGTTCAGAAAATACATTGAATTTCCACTTTGATACAATTTTTCTGAGGTTGTTCTTATTCTGAGATAGCTATAGTAGGAGTGCTATACTTGGTTTCATTGAGGGCCACATCAGGGTTGTGTTTCATCCCAGAGGGCCAAAGTGGGCATGGCCAATGTGGGCATGGCCAGCTCAACATCACTTGTATCATGGGTGCCTGTCATGGCCCGAGTAGTCTGCTAGAAAAAACGAGCTCCTGAGCTCTGTTTTCCACTGCATCCCTCTGCCAACAAAAACGGAGCTTGAGTGGCTGCTGAACTCCATTTTCACTGGCAGAGGCACCATGGGCCTGTCCTTCATTGTTTCCAGTGCAGCCCCACATGTCAGATCTAAGCACCCTGGGAGCAAATCTGGTCCCCAGGCCTTGTGTTTGACACCCCTGGCCTATAGTATAAAGATTTTAGTATAAGTATACAAATATAGTGTAGTATCAAGATTTTATAAAGTAATATAATAGTGCTAAATCTGTAAGATTTCTATTCATTCCAGTACCCCGCAGGGAAAAGTGATTCATGTCAGCCAAGGAAAGTTTCCATCAATTAATGATGTAATGAACAGTATATGGATATAGATCGAGAGCTATATTAGTCTGAATATATTGTTTGAAATACCTTTCTTAACAACAGTGCAATCCAAATGTGTAGATGTTACTGCCCACAATTCCTCAGTCAGTGGCCAATTATTCAAAATATTAGAACTTCTACACATATCTGAACTGGGCCCTGTTTAGGGGAGCTATCCTTAAAATGGTTTGTTCCTTTAAAGAGTAAGGTCTTAATAGATGACTTCCTATAAAAGCATTAAGATCAGTATAATACTATTTGTCTAGAAAAATACTCATATTTTTAGGTTAGATATATATGTAAATGACTTTGAGAGGTAGGAGGAAGAGCCTCAGCCTTATCTGATAAATGAAATTTCAGTCTGAAGGAAGAGAACTAAAGTGTTTCAGAAAAGATCTTTCCTAGTTTTTAGGGAATAAATATGATGGATTGGAGAGATACTTTTAGACTTGTAAGTTTATGTCAATATAACCATACAATAAAGGCACAACTAGTATTTATTGTCATGCTTCCTTCCTAGATTACCTTGCAGAGCTAACTGCTGATGACCTGGAAAGTTCTGAAATATGCATAAAACCCTTCAGATTCCTTTAATATAAATACATTTCAGATAACTGGTCATCTTTTGATTCCCAAACAGTTTTGTGGGATAATCAGTTTATTAGGACATGTCCACAGTGGGTTGATTTTTATTTTCCATTACCGTGGGTCATCAAGATCAATAAATCACACTGCACTGGAAGATGACATTTTGACAATATTAAATCCATTGCATTTTTATTACTGGGATGACCTTAGCATCATCTAAATGGGAGCCAGGTGGAACATATCTATAAATATTTTGGCAGTCTTTGGATGAAGAGAAGGACATTCCAGATAACTTCTTGTTAGCTCTTAGCATTTTCAGGGAACAGATGATGATTCAGCAGAAGCAACAAGCAATGACTGCTACCATGAATCTTGAAATCACCTTTGAAAACTTTCAAAGAATCCCAACAAAGAAACATTCTGAAGAATGTGGGAAATGTTGGTATAGTTTTGTTCACTGTTTTCACAATGCCAGTCTTAGGAGCTCACCAACTAGGGAAATGTCCTTCAAACAATATTTTGGTATGGACCATTTCAAATCTAGTATGGGTTATGGAAACTAGCGATGTCACAAACACATACTTGGTTTGCTTACAAAAGTGTTCAAACTCAGCAGGGAGAATGTTGCATACGTTATAGGGGAATGAGAAATTGTAGTTTCAAATTTGAAAATAGTCCTCTAAATTATTACAAAATGATAAAATAAATGTTTTGCTTATGCCTTTTTGAAAGCTCTACAAATTCCAATCCTGAGTTGCTGATATATGAAACGAGGTCACATTTTTAAACCAGTGATTTCTAATACTCTCTTAGCAGACTTATATGAAAATGGTCCAGTGCAAGACAACTATCACTACACTATTATTACTCCATTAAACCATTATGTTTTCATTTACCAATGTATTTCTATTAAAACCATGAAAGAGAAAAGAATTTAATACCAAGCAAGAATATTTCAAATTAATTCAATTTTAGATGAAGCATTATATCTTTGACATTTAAATCATAATCATGTTACTCTTTGTTAAAGTAGTATTATTTTTAGTAACACATTTAAATGGGTGGCTGAAATATGAAATATAAATAAATCAGATAAATGCTCTCCTTCAAATAGATTATTGAAATAATCCTTGTTCAAAACAATTCTCATTCTAATTTTAAATATGGAAGGAAAAGCTATGAGCAGGATCATTTTTGGTGACTCTATTGCTGCCCAGTCAGCACAACATATCAAGATTAGGATGAGAAGAAAGTGTGAACTGCTGTATCCATCTTCCTATTGGCAGTGTTTGCACAACATGATTAACCACCTTCACTACAATCCTAACTGCTGCAATAACATTATTTGTTAATATTAACTTTATTAGCATTAACACTGGTTGGGTTTGATTAGTTGCTGGAATTGGGAATGTCTAGTTTAATGAAAAGAAAGACTAGGGATGACATGATAGCAGTGTTTCAATATCTCAGGAGCTGCCACAGAAAAGATGAAGTCAAGTTATTCTCCAAAGCACCTGAAGGCAGGACAAGAAGCAATGGATGGAAACTAATTAAGGAGAAAAGCAACCTAGAACTAAGAAGAAAATTCCTGATAGTTAGAACAATTAATCAGTGGGACAATTTGCCTCCAAAAATTGTGAATGCTCCAACACTATAAGTTTTTAAAAAGAGATTGGTTAACCATTTGCCTAAAATTGTATAGGGTTAACTGCCTGAGCAGTGGGTTAGACTAGAAGACCTCCACGGTCCCTTCCAACTCCATTATTCTATTCTATTTTATTTTATGATTCAACAACATGTGCAACCAAAAAACATGCCAAATCAGTAATCACGTTAAGCATGTTGCATGGCATATGTTGTATGCAAAACATGCATGTGCATTTACAGCCACAAATGCATGTATTCAGTGAAGTTGCTTCACTGAGGTATGATGTTCTTTTGTCATCAGATATATGTTTTGTAATTATCCGAGATAAGATATGCTGTCTCCCTGTGGCCCTCACCATTCACTAGTTCATTTAGTCCTGACTTGATTGATTCTGAAAATTAGTTTCCTTTGTTATGCTTATCATTTATTTTGTTTTCTTATGTCTTAATTTGGGCTGTTATTTGGGTCTTTATTACCAACTTGAAGCCCTAAAGCAGAAAATCACACAGCATAAATCTCTATGAGTAAAACAAAATGAAACAAATGTCCCACATGCCCTTGGCTTGCTTTTTAAATTTAATGTCAGTACATGTAGAATATACTGAACCTCAGGAGGTTCTGTCTATTTATATATTTATTTATGAGATTTAACTTTATTAATTATATCTGATTCTAGGTAGTTTACAAGCTAATAATTTACATAATGAAATCTAATATAACAGATTACAACACTAAATTAAAAAGTCATCAAATAAAGTTAATTCATAGTATTGCATATTTATTCAGAATGTAATCCTCAAAAGTCTTTTGAAGTTGTTGGGATTTTAACCAGACCTTGAAATATCATAAGGGAAGGGGCCACTACTGCCTCTCGGGGCAAGGTATCACAAAGTCAAGAAGCCCGCCACCCTACCCAGCATATCTATGCTCTCTTACACCAGATATCCCTACAAAATGACAAATGACCTAAAGGGCCTGTCACATAGGCCGACGGATGCAAAACGTATATAAAAAGGACACAGCGGATGAGAAAATATTCCATCCGTTGTTATCCGCTCTAAAAAAGTGCCCCGAATTTGCATAAGCAGAGCAGACAACAAGGAAAGGAAAGGACAGGGGGAGGATTAGCCAGGATGTTAAGCGGATACTCCACGGAAGCCTAGCGGATGGAAGTGGATGGAAGCGGATGGAGCGGATTGCACATCTGCAGGGCTTCCGGGGGAGCACAGCGAAGTGGACGCGCAATGGAAGGAATGGATGCAGAGCGGATGCCGAGCGGATGAAGCAGATGCATCACGAACGGCCTACGGATGCTAGCGGATGCCTAGCAGATGCAAAGCATTCACTGCGCATGCGGGGAGGATGCATTGCGTCAGCCCTGCGGATATAAAAGGGAAGCAGCTCGCAAGCAGGTCACCATTCAGAGGAAAGACCTTGCTGCCAGACACGAGCTCCAGCCAGCCAACAACCATGGGGAAAAACAGGAAGCCTGTGCGATCTGCTGCCAACCCTGGCAAGAAGGACAGGGCCACCATCCCACCCCTGGCCCTGACTCTGCTTCTGCTGGGGCTTCTGCTGCTCGGTGCTGACTCTTCTGGTGCTGGGGCTTCTGCTGGGGCTTACTCTTGCTGGCGCTGCTCCTGGTGCTGGCTGCTTCTGCTGGTGCTTACTCTGCTGGCGCTGCTCTTGGTCCTGCTGGTCCTGCTGGTCCCGCTGTGCTCCTGGTCCTGCTGGTGCTCCTGGTCCTGCTGGTTTCTTCGGTGCTTTACTCTTGCTGCTGCTGATCCTAGTCCTGTTGCTCCTGCTGGTGCTGCTGGTGCTTACTCTTGCTCCTGCTGATCCTGGTCCTGCTGTGCGTGGTGGTCCTGCTTTTGCTGCTACTGTTGTTGCTGCTGCTGGTGTGTGGTGTGGTGGAGGGTAGCCCCTAAAACCTCGAAGCCCCTCTGATGAGGGCCCAGATGGCCCTGCCAGAGGGAGAAGAGGCTACCACCAGAACAGGAGAGGAGGCAATGCTCTATCGAAGAGGAACATAAGCATGAGGTGCTCGAATGGCTGAGGGAGAACGAGTTATCATGGCGGGAAGGGACACAGGTTCTATCGAGACACCAAAAAGAAGCAGGGCTGGAGAGAGAGCAGGCGGAGAGCCTGGGCTACACTTCAGAGGTCCTCCTCGGCTTGTGGAAGCACATGGCACACCTATTACGGAAGCGTGTACCTCAAGAAATTTGGCCAGGCCACGGTCAAGCTGACGGACCGAGAGACCTACGTGATGGCCAAGTGCAGCTTCTTGGAAGGTGAGATCCGCCACGAGGAGCAGCCCCTCTGACAACCCTCTCTCTCAGGCAGCCGACAAGAGAGCCATTCCTCTTCTGGCCAAGAGTCAGCTCTTGTGTCCAGGCAGGTATCTGTGGAGCGTGCCACACCGGAGACCCCCCCAAAAGTTGCACTCCACGTGGCGGTGTGCATGGAAGACCCCCTGATGCAGTGGGAGCAAGGAGAGGCACTTCCACCCAGAGACAACCCACATCCACCCCTAGCTCTACCTCCACAGAAAGCAGACAGAGAGCCGACTGGATGGGCAGAGCCACACTGTCCTCCTGGAGATCAGGGACACCTTCAGAAGCAGCGTAGATCTCCTCTCTCAGCTGGTACACACCGAATACCATCCTCAAACTGCAAGCCCTTCCCCACCACGGCAACCAGACCCTCCTGGACATGTCCGAATCACAGACCAGGTGATAAAAGAGAGATCACAGGTCTTCTGCACAACTTCTCCAGACCCAGCTGAACCTGCTCCCACCAAGTCCAGGTCTGCTCCTCCACCCCAGGTGATGTCACTGCCCTTCCAAGGCTTTCCCACAGGCCCTCATCTACCAGGGCTAAGCTACCAGGAGGTTCCAGCAGCACAGGCAGCCCTTCCCAGTCCAGGCACAGGTACATCGAACGCCACCGGTGCCACTGATGCACTGATGCCACCCGATGCCACCGACGCCACAGATGCCACCCACGCCTCACCTCGCTCAGCTGCAGACCAGACAGCCCCACTACACTCCTCCTTCCTCCACCCAACAGCCAAGCCCGGCCTCAGAACATCGTGTCATCGGTCTTGGGACTGACAACCCATGTCCCGGAGGAAGGGGTTCTCAACATCACAGGACTGAGCCAGCTGTCTGAGAGCTTCCTCCACACACCGTCCCCTGTTGTCCTCTCAGGGCCAGGCACCCCAATGGCGCTTCAGACCAGCACTCAGCAGCAGCCACCTCCACAGCACCAGTACCCTTCACCCCTGAGACTATGGCATGCCTCAGAGTGACTGAGAAGAGTGCCAGAGACTGGGGTTGCTACCTGTTTGACATTATCTTTGCTTGAGACACTTGGGTCATTTCTTTTACAATTGTTATTAATAAAGATTATCTTTGCTTCACACACCTGCTTCAGTTCTTTTAGGCAATAAATCTTGGTGGAAACTTTTTAGAAATGTTTAAGCCTTTGCATGCTTGTTGGGAGTGGCTGGTTAAGAAAGCAGTTGGGATGGGCAGGGATACCTTTGGGGATGGCGTAATAGCCTGTGGAGGGGCAGGGATTACTCTTCGTGGGTATGGGTAATAGCTTATGGGATGGGCAAGATACCTTTGGGATGGGTTAATAGCTGTGGGATGGGCAGGGATACCTGTGGGATGGTAAGCAGCTGTAGATGGGCAGGGATTACCTGTGGGATGGGTAATAGCTGTGGATGGTGTTATGATACCTGTGGGATGGGTAAAGCTGTGGGTAGATAAACCTTCATGGCAAGCATAGTGGGACTGTTATGGATCCACCCTCCCAGGTTGCCTCATGAGGTAAGGTTCTGAGGAGAAGGCGTCATCCCCCATGATGAAGTAGGGCACATCTTTGTGTCATTGGGCAGGGGGTCTGGATCTGGGAAGCCCATGATGAGGTTGCGTCCAGCCCATCCTTGAGGTCTACTGGCATTGTATACCTGCGATATCTAAAGCTGACCCATTGCCTGAAGCATCGATGTACATGAACCTTGTAGTCAGCATCAACCATGGCAAAAGAGGATGATGCATGAAGAAGCCCTTGTAGTTGTGATAAGTGGACCCTGAGTTCGCTGGAGCTTTTGCAGGCCAAATGCTTGCCATCTATGGCTCCAACGGTGTGGGAAGTTCCACTTCTGATACCACTGCTCTGCAACTTTCTTCCAGCCTTCTTCAGTGGAGGGGCACTGGAGGAGCTCCTCCAGGTATTCTTCGATAATGGCCTGCACCACTTCTCTGACCACAATGCTTATGGCTGTTGGTGTGGCACCCTCCAGCCGTACTGCATGCTCCTGTACGTGGTCCCCTGAGGCCAGGTGGCGCAGAGTCAGTCCACCTTTTGACCAGGGTCCAGGCTGGGCCGGACGTTGGTGTTCTGCTTAGTCAACCTGGGTCTCAGCGGTCCACAACTTTGTCAAACATGGATGCTGGCGCAATCCTCATGAAGTTTCTGGAATGCAAGAGCAGTCTGTACTCTGCTCTTCTGGCTATCCATCTTCGGACCCAGACACTTCTTGGCCGCCTTCCTTTTCTTCCGTCTAGAACAGGTGAAAGAGCCTGTAGATGGCTTCGCACTGTTGTAGAATGATGTGGCTACCAAAAGGAGTGTTGTTGACGATCCATCGTGGAGATGACTGGATGCTTGTGGAAGAGCAAGAGCCAGATGAGGCTGAAGAGGTCTGCACAGCAGGGCTGCTGGAGTAAAAGTGAGAATCCTTGTGAGTTCTCCCCCTTTTTATAGGAAATATAGGTTTTCCGTGACGGTGTCCTTTGCATCCTCCAGACATCCTGCAGACATCCTAAATAATCCGAGATACGACCTCTATGCAAACGTTTTTTCCATTTTAAAGCTTTGTATGTGAGCTGTATCCGCTTTCATCCTTTTTGCTGTCCGTTGCTACTAACGCTGCATCTCTGTTCCACAATCCATTTTCTTACTCCTGCCTGTGGCTCCATTTTTCCACTGGAGCAGATGTGAGTTGTGCGTACGCGCAGCGGATGCCTAGTGGATATAGCGGATGCGTTACGGATGAACAACGGATGTCTAACGGATGTTCCCCGTTATGCCGTAAGCGGATGTAGAATGGATGCATTGGATTCATTTTCCACTCAAAAGTTTGTTGCAGCTCAAAACTTTTTGAAGCGGATGAAATGTCAGTAGACGGATGCTGGACGGATAGAGAGGATGAAAAACGGACGCAGTGAGTACAGAACAGAAGCATCGCGTTACCAACGGATGGCAAGTGTTTCTCTCCGTTTTACATCCTCTTTGCATCCGTTGGTGCTGTTTGACAGGGGCTTAAGCACCAGAACTCACTATAGCAGCACTGCAAAAAAGGCTTTAAGAGTTGTAAATCTAATATTATGAAGCTTCTCCTCTGGAAATATCGAATTCCTCACTAGACCATACAAAACTTTTGCTAGACCAATCCTGGAATACAACTCTTCAGTCTGGAATCCACACTGTATATCTGACATTAATACAATTGAGCGAATCCAGAAGTATTTCATTGGAAGAGTACTACACTCTGTTCACAACAGAGTACCCTATATCACCAGACTTGAGATTTTAGACTTGGACAATCTTGAACTTTGCTGCCTACAATTAGACTTAAGCATAGCACACAAAATTATCTGCTACAATGTCCTACCAGTCAATGACTACTTCAGCTTCAGCTTCAACTACAACAATACAAGAGCACACAACAGGTACAAACTCATTGTAAACCGCTTCAAACTCGATTGCAGAAAGTACGACTTCAGCAACAGAGTGGTCAATGCTGGAATGCACTACCTGACTCTGTTGTTGCATCCTCTAACCTCCACTCCTTTAACCTCAAACTATCCACTATTGACCTCACCCATTCCTAAGAGGTCTGTAAGGGGTGTGCATAAGTGTACCATCGTGCCTACCATCCCTGTCCTATTGTCCCCATTTATTTGTACCTATTTCCTGTAATCTTACTCATGGTTATACTTATACCTATTATCTTGTAAGCGATTGACAAATAAATAAATAAAATAAAATAGGGATCATTCGGCCCTCCTAGAATGTACCGGATGGACATATAAAAAAAAAGAAAGTGTTGGTAATGTGAGCTATACTGGAGGAGGTTTATATACAAAGAGAGAATGCAGAGACATCGTATATAAATAGCAAACACATGCTGTTTTGTTGGAATTTTCAGTTCTCTGAATAGGCCTTTTTCACATAGGATGCATATGCAAGACAGCATATCTGCTATACAAATAATGATGGGTCCTGGGGACATTGGCTTTGTTCTGTGCACCTGTATGGAACAAATGCCAGCTCCATAATAAAAGAGGCACAACTCCAGCAATGGGGATAATGGCACAAAGCAGAAAAGTGGTGCCAAGAACATTATGGGGGACTCCAGGGAGAGTATGAAAGTTCTAATGCTCAAGTTAGTTAACAGAACAGATATAAGTTTAAAAGAAGGAAAGGATATAAGTTTAAAAGAAGGAAAGGATATAAGTTTAAAAGAAGGCACGTTAAGGTATTCTGGTTATGCTGAATTCATACTGCAGAAAGTGCAGTTACAATATATCTACATGAAAATGGAAGAAAAATAAATTGCATAATGCTAAAATAAAAATATTAAATTTTTGGCAGAAATGTTACTGAGTACATGTGGTCCAGACATTCCATTGCAGTGCCATTCAAAATATAATTGACATAATTCTTTACTTGAAAATGCCAGGTGCAAGAATATCTTGTACTTCTATAGTTACAAAACAATTTGGCAATCTCCTTTCTTTACCTAAAATTGACTAGAAAAATCATCTCTTCTGAGATTATTATGCACACTACGATTTGTCAGCTTGTGGAATAAAAAGCATGTATATGTCTAAACTAAAACTGGATGTTATACAGCATACATTCTTCTCAAAGCCCTCTAGTACTGACAAAAATTGTAACAGAATTTTAATGGGTTTTTTTACGTTGAACTAATAGTCAAGTAAAATTACCAGAAAGGCTTGTTCAGACCTAGGCTTCACACAATCACAAAACAGACTCCTTATCCCAACAAACCCCTTTTTATTTGGCTAAAGTAAATTCCTATCATTCACACCCAGCCAAGTACTGGCAAACAGTATTTCCAGGGTGAATTGCAATCACAGACCTTGTCAGGCTTGGAGTGTTACCTGGTCAATAGCTTCCAAGTGCAATGCTGTACAAGGAAATACCTGGTAAGGAGTCTCTGTGAGTCACAAACAAATCTTCACACTAATTAAACAAACTAACTGTCTCCTGTAAACACCACTCCCCTTTTGCCTATTGGAGGGTCCATTGACCATCCACCTGTGCCTTTACTCCTGAGCTGACCTTTGTTACTTAACTGTTCCCTTTTCCTGGCAGCTCTGTGCATGCGCACATCAGGAACAGGCTCCAGCTATCCTTCTGCCCCACTGATTTCTGACTGATAAGTGTCGGACTGTCTGGCCCCATCTCTGCCTCTGATGCAGAGCACTCATCAGAGCCTTCCCCAGACTCCAGGACTGGCCCATGTTCTTCCCAACTCCTCACTATCTAAATCTGCCACCAGTTCTCCTGGCCACTGGCAGACCACAACCAGGCTGTTGTATAGCAGGGCTGTCAAACTCATGGCCCACAGGCTGGATGCGTCATGCACTGCCCACACTCATTTTAGTGAAGGGGGAAAAAGTCATGATATATCATGTGACCATGCCATGACAACACAAATTTGACACCCCTGTTATATAGTGTAGATTCTAAACAGGATACTCTTAGAAAGGAGGTTTGAATACTTTGCAAGTTTTATTGATTTCAAATCAATAATTCGACCAAAAAGCATTTGGAACTACCGAATTTATTCTCAGTAGCTATGACCACAGTTGACTAGCCTATAAGTAAGTGCTATGCAGGGCATTGACTGTTTAGATTGGAAAAGCGTTCACAGTTTAACTCAGAAAGACATTAGAGATGGGTTCTTCTTACATATGGGGGCTTTTTAGGACCTCTGATATGCTATCTACTGGAATCTTTCCAAAGGATCATCTTTCTTTCATGCCTGCAATGCTCATACTATATTCACATAATCTCTTTTGCAATCACTGTAAGAGGCCTCTGCTGTTTCCGGGAATTTGCTGAATTCTGGAGATCAGGTACATCTAGAAATCTGGTGTTTTGTTGATCGGCTATTTATCAAATTCATGCACTTGTACAAAGCTTGCGTACCAACAAAAGCAGAGTCTGTCCGTGTTTCACTACCGTCATATGGTCGCATATAAGGCCACTTTTAGAACGCTTTTTTTTTTGTTTTTCGAAATTTGGGGTCGCGACTCTATGATGTGCGGATAAATCTGCATTTCTGGGCACAAACAAAACTGGACAACATGAACCACTTCTGCAAGAAATCAACGCATATCGGAATTACCATACAGCGATACTATACTTACAGCACACTTCCTCTTTTGACTATGGGTCTGCTCCTATTTGTGTTGTTTTTCTCCCACCGATAGAACAGACGCTCTGATTGGTTTAGTTACCTCACGTTGAGCCGCTGTCACGTGTTGTGCAATCGGTCAGCGATGCAAGCTTTGTATTCCCACGTTTCTCTCGCATTTAGTAAAAAGCATGCTCCACAGGGTAAAATTCATTAAAAGTATAGCCATGTCGTGATTTTAAAAAGAAAAAGAATGTCTTATGCTGCGCTTCTTTTAACTCAAATATGCAGAGGAAACAAATCAATCTTCGACAGCACCAGCTCTATCTGATAGATGGATGAAAAGTAGCAATATTAGAAGATGGAAAAAAGGGATAGTAGCATTGGATTGCACCCCCAGTTCAAAACATACAAAGAAGAGGGCCAAAGCTGGGCAATTCCCTGAAATGAAAAGCACATTCTTGACGTTGTTGAGGTCTGCAAAGGCAGCAATGGCTACCAGTGTGTCTAGGAATTGCCCGTGGCGCTTACAAGTCATTGCAGTTGGCCAAATGCTGGAACAATAAACCAAGGCTGCCTCAACCTTCACTGCTTCCCGGGCGTCTGTACAAGGTTCTTGAAGAGAAAATGGATATCACTTAAGACAAAGAACAAAAATAGCCCAAAAGCCTGGCCATCAGAATTGAGGAAAAAGGTGCAAGAACTTCCAAACGTTTCGTGATAATATAAACGCAAAAGACTGGCTATATATATATATTTCCTCTCAGCAGGCATTCGGCAATATGGATGCAGACCCCTTATGTCTTTCCATTCACACTGTTCAAGCCATTAAAACAGTTTGACCAAAAGGGTGAAAAAACATCTCAAGTTCTTCTACTTCAGACAACAGAGGCATCAAACCATTTTACCAGGTGGTGCTGATTCGCACTGCAGATGGGGTGAAGCTACCCCCAACCTCGTCGAGGTAATCTTCAAATGTAAAACCCTTTAAGACAAATTTCCCAGTGCTTTCCATCGGGTCGTGCTTCACTCCATCAGCCACCCAAAGGATGCGGATATTGCAAGAAAGGCGTAATCAAATGGATAATCAAATGTGGAACGTGCGCAGAAACCTGTTTCTCAAGACACACTCCACATGTGGTCTGGAACTCAAATCGAATTGATCTATCAACCCACACACGCGAAAAGGTAAAAAGTGCGTACGTCTAAAGGGTATGTTTGATCTAAACACCATTCAGGCATCATAACCAGAGGATTGATGATGCCTACAACCCCTAGATGTAGCCTCAAGCAGACCCTTCAAGACCACACATGCAGAAAACTGTTGACACAGTTGGATGGGCAGATGCGCAAAGCTTGAACTAACCAGCCAAAGGAAAATTCAAGACGCCCTCTTTGCCCAACCATTATCCTGCGT
Organism: Laticauda laticaudata; assembly: GCA_004320025.1. NCBI lineage: Eukaryota > Metazoa > Chordata > Lepidosauria > Squamata > Elapidae > Laticauda > Laticauda laticaudata. The sequence goes on along the minus strand of BHFT01036804.1, from coordinate 6,993 downwards.
TGTCTTGAGCGCATTAGTCGAAGCAAGACTGCATGGGATGATGATTTTAATAGAAATGTGCAGTAAATCCTTTTTAAAATGCGTTGCATCAGCAACAAATTAGATGGCACTGAAGATTGGATGTTGTATGGCAGGAGAAAAGCAATTGAAATACCTGAAATGAAGACAGTTGATGAAGTTGGCAGAAAATGAAAATGAGATCAAGATGAAGAAATTGTGGGGATGAAAGATAATGCTAAAATATACCATTGGAGACTGGAAACATCTCTTCTGGGGAATCTGCAGAACAGGGTGATTGGTGAGGATGAATTGAAGGATTCTGAGCACAGCTTTAATTGTGAAAATAAGATAAAAGTTAAAACACAACAATAATGGCTTTTATTCTCTATTTATTGCCTCTTCTGCAAGCTTTTTGCTATGATAAGTCACTATATACCATTATATAACATCAGATTCCTTTACATAACCGGGCAATTTAACTTAATATTCGTTTCCCCACAAATTGCTTCTGATTAATAACCTTCATCAGTTGCATTGCATATTGATACTCTTTTGTTTATGTAGCCAAAACAAAACCCACCACCATGTATTTGGGGTCGGCCATATGCGAGTTTTTGCAAAATTCCTCATTTGGCCGCAGTTTTTTAAGGTCAGCTTATATGCAAGATCGGCTTTATTATGCAAAACATACCGGTAGATTCTTTTCATTAAGTTCTCTGCTAGACTTATAGTTTTTAATTTTTTCCTCTGTTCATTTTTCAAACAACTCCAAACAGTTTATGATTTACTTTATCTTGTATTTACTCTGCAGACTGTTAGCAGGAAATTTATGAGCTTCACAATGTTCTCTCCAGGCAATCAATTACGGACGGATGTACCAAAAAGTTAATAATTAAGTTAATACTTTGCCTTTATAAGAAAGCTCGCTGCAGAATATCCTTTATGTGTTTTCCCCACATTGATTAGGCAATTCACAGAAAAATGAGAAGAATCATAGGAACACATGGCTCTAACATCTAACTTCCTGTGGATTAGTCCAGAAAGATATCATAATTGAAAGTTGCTTAAGAACTTACTGAGGAGACTAAAGGGCCTGTCACATAGGCCGTCGGGATGCAAACAATATGTAAAAAGGATCACAGCAGACGACGAAAAATCGTTCCATCCGTGTTATCGGCTCTCAAAAGTGCCCGAATTGTATAAGCCAGATCGCGGACAACAATGGAAAGGAACGGACAGGGGGAGATTGTAGCCAGGAATGTAAAGTGGCATGCTCCACGGAAGCCCTAAGCGGATGGAAGCAGATGAAGTCGGATGGCAGGCCACCTCCCAGCAACTGGACCCTTCACCCCTGAAACTTATGGCACGCCTCAGATTACTGAGAAGAAGTGCCAGAGAAATGGCGGGCATGTACCTGTTGACTTTATCTTTGCTGGGACACTTGGTCATTTTGCTTTTACAGCGTGTATAATAAAGATTATTCTTTGCTCACACAACTCTTCATTATTTTATTAAATAAAAGTCTTGGTGAAAACTTTTAGAAATTGGTTTAAGCCTTTGCATGCTTGTGGGATGGTAAGGATAGCTGTGGGATGGCCAGGATACCTGTGGGATGGTAATAGCTGTGGGAATGGCGAGGGATACCTTTGGGATGGGCAATAGCTTGGGACATGGGCAGGGATTACCTGTGGGATGGTAAATAGCTGTGCGGATGGGCAGGGATACCTGTTGGATGGGTAATAGCTGGTGGAAAGTGGTTGATACCTGTGGATGTGTAATAGCTGTGGGATAGATAAACCTCCAGTGCAAGGCATAGTGGACTGTATGGTCCACTCTCCCCAGGTACCACACCTTTGGCCCTTTATTATTCAATAAGCAATGTAAATCATTCGAATCCACACATTTCAACATAAACACAAAACTCTTATTAGAATGCCCCTGTGTAATTGTAGGGCCAGCTCAAATACACTGGCGCGCAATCTCATCAGTGTGATGAAGACAGGATTGAAGGAAGCATCCATTAAGCATTCTATCTATCCCCTGTCTTGCCACCTCCCACTGCCTCCAGCTGGGAGTTGCCACCAGTGTTCAGGAGGTTGCGCTGCTCGTTTCCTTCACGTAGGCTCTGTTTCGGGCCTTGCACGATCCACAGTATCTGATCAGGTTTCCGCCCTTGCCTCCATTCCCCAGGCTCCATTGTCCCATTGCCCTTGTTTGGAGGTCCACGAGCCTGTTCTGCAACACGCTGCCGGGTAGCGGCTGTGCACATGAGACTTGTGCATTGACGCAGCAAGCTTCCACGAATGTTCATCATGGTCTGTGGGCACACGCTGGTTACTGCGTGGTGCAGAAAGCTACCTGAACCCTGTTGGCCAGGACTGCCCAAAGGCATTCTCCACCACCCTCCTTTGCCCTGACAGCCTGTAGTTGAATGATCCTCTCTTCCACGGGGTGAGCATCTGAAGTGTAGGGCTCTCATGAGTCGTAGGTTCTGAGGAGAAGGCGTGCATCCCCATGATGAAGGTAGGGCACATCTTGTGTGTTTTGGCAGGGGGTCTGCCATCTGGGAAGCCACCATGATGCATCGTGCATGTCCAGCCCCTCCTTGAGGTGACTGACGTTGTATACCTGGGCATCTGAAGATTGAGCCCTGCCTGATAGCATCGGTACTATGAATGTCAGTCAGCATGACCATGGCAAAGAGATGAGTGCTGAAGAAGCCTTGTAGTTGCTTATACAGTCAGACCCTGACTTGGCTCGGAGCTTTGCATGGGTCCACGGGTGCCATGCTCATGGCTCCAACGGGTGTTGTGGGAAATCTTCACTTCCTGATACCACTGCCTCTGCAACTTCTCTTGCCCAGCCGCGTTCGTCACGTGAGGGGCACTTGGAGCGAACGCTCCTCTAGGATATTCTTCGGATTGATGGCGCATGCACACTTTCTCTACCCACAATGCCCTTGATGGTGTACTGTGTGCACCCTCCAGCCGTTACTGCATGCTCCCTGTACATCCGGTCCCAGGGGCCAGGTGGCGCAGACGTCCAGCTGCCACCTTGAGTCCAGGGCAGCTGGGCAGACAGGCTTTGGTCTGCTGCTGGTTCAAGCCTGGTTTCCAGCCACTCCACAACTCCTCCGTCAAACCGATGGCTGGCGGCATCCTCATGAAGTTCGGAATGCACGAGGCGTCTTCGTTCCTCAGGCTCACCATCAGCTTGTTATAACAGTCCCGTACTCTGCTCTTCTGCAATCCTCTGCAAACCCAACCATCTCTGGGCCACCTCCTTTTCTTCGCGTTTTAGGAACAGCTGACAAGAGCGTGTAAATTGCTCTCGCATGTCTGTAGAATGATGGTGGCTTACCCAGAACAGGGCTGTGAAGATGATCTCCATCGCGTGGAGATTGACTGGATCTGCTGCAAGAACAAGAGTCAATGAAGCTGAAAGAGGATCTACACAAGCAGGCTGCTGGACGTGAAGTTGACTCCAGCGTGAGTTCTCCCCCTTTCTATAGGAAATATAGGTTTTCCGGTGAGGCTGTCCTTTTGCCATCCTCAGCATCCTGCAGAACATCTAAATATCGAAGATACAATGCCCAACTCGCGAAACCTTTTTTCACTTTACCATGCCCTTTTGATATGTGAGCCTGCAGTCTGCTGTTCATCCTTTCTGGCCGTCCATGCTAGCTTGTAAAGCCTGGGCCTGTCCCCAACCAGTAGGGAGACAAGCCAAAACAGAATGCTCGCAGCGATAAGTCAGATAGGCTCGATACAGAATAGAATTGCAGTCGGCTAAGCTGTATGTTTATTAACATACAAGTACAATCACAGTATACGCTGGAGGAGATGTTATCACCAACATATAGCTTATCCATATACAGATTCCCTACTATAGCCATAGTGCAAGAATAACAAGCAAGCGTCCCAGTACGTCTTGTCTATAGGCACGTTCTAATTCAGGGAGATAGTCAGTTAGACAAGGAGTGCATGTAAATATCCTGGCGTCAGTCTCACTTACCAAATCAGGTCCGCTTAATTTCTCTCTCCCGTGGGCGGAGCAAGTTAGTCTTCAGCAGGTAACTGCAGGAATCAAAGCCAGAGAGCTAGGAGTACCAGAAGCGAGCCACAGAGAGCCAGAGAGAGACCGAGCACGCGCAGGCTTAGCTTCTTTTAACGGAGTCTGTCATGAACCACTCCCTAAGACTCTTCCCACAGGTAAAGTTACAGTCATAATACACCAGTGATTACCTATTTTAGCCTAAATAGTGTAGGGCAACACTGTATATCCCTAACATTCTCCCCTTTCTAGGTCTTAATATAATCCTTTTATCATTTTCAATTTGCGTATTTTGTACAACTCTTCAGTGAAAATTTCTCATTCACTCCTCTGTGCCTTTGGGTAACATTGGTCTGCAATGTTTTGCTTCAGACAGGCAGTTATTCCAACTTTAATTAAGGTCCATTCTTGACTCGAATTCTCTCACATGTAGATACTCCTTGAGCATCAGTATGTTTGAGGCTTGGTTTTTTACAGTAGCCATACTAGTAGCGCTAACGTTAAGCGTGCTTGAATTATCCCTCATTACACCTGTAATTGCCATCGCCCTTTAACAGCTATTCCCATGTTCTCACCAATACATCTGTTGTTACATTATTAAGAATCGGATATCATAACCAGTGACAAGACATGAAACATTCAGCTTCCATTGTGGTACCTAATAATGGCTGTTGCTTCTCGATGACCCCACCTATAGTGTCTTACCCACAATAATATAGCCATTCCGGAAGTCTACTTTTCTAGTGTTTATCTATCAGTTGCGAAACTTGCATCTCGCATCATGCCCATAAGACTCCAAATCACCCTTTGGACTCTATATACAATTGCTCATGGATTCATTTGACCACTTAGATATCTTACAATCCTCTTCTCAATACTTGCCAATGACATTGATGTGGATCTGAATTCAAAACGTGCCAGCTGATTACGCTGTAAGCTATAACTGGCCCCTCGACCAGATTGCTATATGAGTGATATGAGCTACCAATTAAAGATTATAGGCCTATTATCAAATTTGGACTTTGAATCAAGTTAGCTTGGCAAACTTCCTGACTACATTGAGTCTTTGCCGGTTTACAAAGTTCCACTTCTTTATACGCTTTCAATTAGTTGGCATATCTTATCTCATCTGAGATATGCTCGCGTACCACACCATCGTATTTTGTTTGGTAAATAGTCAATCCTAGATATTTTTTAATGTGTTTCTCCCAAATCTGTAATTTAGCCTTTACCCTTCTTGAGGCTAATAATGATGTATAAATCGTCAATCAGCTTATTATTAGTTCGGTAAGTCTAAAGCCAAATCCACTCATCCGCCTAAGCGCAATACTAACAATGGAATGACACCGTCTCCATTATTTTCTCTTTTAAACACACATCGGATCTGGGCGAGAGAGACCAGATTTAAGAACCCTATATTGTTTAACTCTTTTCACAGATTATATTGGATTCCATCTCAAAACCCAGCATTGTTTTCCAGTCGTTAAAGATCTCTTTTATGACCCACCGTCCAACCGACATCTACTGTAACATTAGTCTCCTTTACACCAATTGTTGTTCTTACAAAGTATCATAGATGTGCCTGCAGATGCGTGCATGTAATAAGCAGTTTTCTACATCTAAATGGTCTATTACATTAATTTTTCTTAGCTGCCCACCACACATGCAGCTCTTACAGATGTTGCTTTTGAAGGCTTGGTGCAAAAAAACTTCATCGTAGATCAGAGTGCAGTTTGATTAAGATCCTTGACTACAAATCTAGCCTTAGCGTGGGTAACAGTCCCAGTCAGTTTTCCAGACTTTTTATTTCTAAATATGCACCTTTGCCACGGACCCATCGGAATTTTTGCTCCTGGACCGGGAATTCTGGGCATCCCCTTTCACTAAACTTTCATTATCCCTTTAATGGAAATTCAAGTTCTTTTTGGCATTGGCTTTTGCCAACTTTCTCCTGTTCCTCTCGCAGGGATACATCTTAAGGTTCATCTACATTAGTGAGGAACATTTACCTGTTACTGGCAAGACCTATAGCTTGGCCTGCCGATACCTGTTCAGGTTGGTGTCTAGGTCTACACGCTTTAGTCCGTCATACCGGTATTATAAGACTTTCATGGGGGCACCTTTCATCTATTAATGCGTTCTTGCCTTTTTGTACCTTCCTCGCTGATCAATATTTCCGTTTTTGTCTCCGTGGGTCCTATTACGCTCTTCTTGGACTTCTGTCTTATTGACTCTTTCTTATATGAGCAAAATTTGATCTCTTGTGGCCCCTTCTGTGGGCTCAGCGTATTACTTTCTATTTACACTTCTTGTTCCAACTCTATATCATCCTACATGTTTTTTTTCCTCTAGCGGGGGAAAAATTTTTCTTTGCACTAGCACTGGTGTAAATCTAGATGTACCTGGTTCCCAGAATCGTAATATCTATATTAGATGTATGATCTACAAAAATTATATCTTTTACCTCTATGCTGTCCTTTGTATGGTGACCAACATATGTTCTTAAGTTGTGTTAGGATAATGCACCCATGTGAGTGCTCCAACATGTCTGCATGAACTATAAATCAGGTTTTCGTACCATGCCACAGGTCGTCAATGGTAATTCACCTGCTTGTGATATTCAACAACATTATTTAATAATATCTGATGTTACAACCATTTATGTCTCCCCAAATCTCGTCAGGTAATGCACTGAATTCATGACATTCATAGTTCGTGCCATTGATTGTTAATGTTTTGCCTCTTCTCTCTATAAAGGCATTTATGTTGTGCCTATAGTGGTGCAGACATTTTATGTTGACATTACCCTACATCTTAGTCTGTTCTGGAATTTGATTATTTTTGTAAGAGTTACTGTACCATATCTGCTTATAAGAGTTTACTAAAATTTCGTTTTTAGTTTTTCTTTTGCGAACTAATCACATTAAAGAATTTTTGATT
>BHFT01036803.1:0-21667 GCA_004320025.1 Laticauda laticaudata | reverse complement strand
GGATAATGCTAGCACATCCATTGTTGTTTCACTTACTGCAATATGTGTTTTCCATATGCTCTATCCCCTTCGAGCATCGTTCTCCATTCTGCAATTTCTATTACCGCGCAAGAAGTAAGTTTTGACCTGCCACAAAACTATTTGTGTGAATGGGATGAACTTTCTGCATGCCAACGGTAGATGCAATGGACATTTCCGCGATCATATCGAAGCAACAAACGTTCTATGCCATTAATCATCCGTTAACGTCCGCTCTGTATCCTCTCTGCATCCTCTGGCCTCCACCTCAACTCACATCCGCTTGCAAGCTGAAACGGGAAAGAGGGAGGAAACGAAAGGTGCATAGGAACTCTAGCACACGTTATAGCATGAAATAGAAAGGATTTGTAAGCGTTATGCATCTCGTATATAAAGGAGTTAAAACGTTTGTATTTGGGGATGTATCTCGCATATTTAGGATGTCTGGCAGGTGTTGTCTAGAAGTATGTAGACGCCCATAGCGGTAAGGATACCATATTTCCTATAAAGAAGGAGAAAAATTCATCTGGATTCAGTATGATAGTCCAGACTGTTTTTTAACAACCTCTTCACCCTTTTCTTCCACATCATTCAATTGTTCTCCACCAGGATCATGACACATCTATTGTAAGCTACATCATTCTAGCACCCAGAACCAAAACTAAGTTCCCAGACTTCCGCTTTCACACTTTATACAGTAAAGTTGGAGAAGAAGACATCAAAGAACTGTGGTATCCAGGATGATCAGTCCAAGAATGGAGTTTGGACTGTCCATGACAGTCGACATGGGTGAGACTGAGGAATGAAGACCCTCATGCATTCCACACTTCATAGAATGCCCACATCAGCCATGTTTGACATACTGTAGAAGTCTGAGACCCAGGGGTTAACCCAACCGCCTAGCACCAAACTTCAGCTCCCACCTGGCCCTACTAAGGCGCACGACTTCTCGCACACCTGGCCTTCTGGAACCACATACAGAAACTAGCAGATGCTGGAGGTGCCACAACGCCATCAGCAAAGTGGTCAAAGAAGTGGTGAGCATCATCAGAATACGTCAGAGGAGCTCCTCAAGTCGCCCCACCACTGAACAAGCTGAAAAAGTGCAGAGAAATGTATCAAGTTGGAACGTTTCCCAACACCTATAGATGGAAGCACATGCCTGCAAAGCTCCAGCCAATCAGGCCACTTATTAACTACAAGGCTTTTCAGTATATCCTCTTCCATGGTTGATGCGGACACAGTCATCTACATCGATGCTTCATGGCAAACTGTCAGTCAGATGCCAGGTATTACAATGCTAGTACCTCAAGGATGGCTAACGCAACCTAATCTACATGTGGTTTCTGCCAGATCCAGGCCACCTGACCCCTAATGACACTACTATAGATGTGCCCCCTCTTCAATCGTTTTCGGATGACGCCTTCTCCCTCAGAAGCCTACCTCATTGAAGCTCTACACTTCAAGATACCTCATCCATTGAAGAGAAGATCTTCAACTTAAAGGCTTCCAGGGGCAAATGGGTTGAACACCTTGCACTCGTCCTGGGCAACATGGTTCCAGATACTTCTCACCACCATGCAGAATGAGCCACAGACTATTGAGAGCATCGATGAAATTGCTGCATCCTGCACAATTTCCTATGCGCACCCGCTACCAGTGGTGCAGAACAGACTTGGTGGACTCAACAAGGGAATGGGGAGCATTTGGAGCCTGGGAAATGGAGGCAGACGTAACCTGATAGACACTGTGGATGACAAGCCCCCAACAGAGCTTCACGTGAATGGAAGAAGCCAGCGCAACCTACTGAACCACACCTACTTTGGTGCAGACTCCCAGCTTGGAGCAGTGGAGTGGCAAGACAGATGAGTAGTATTGATTAATGATGCTTCCTGAGGCTGGCGCATAACACTGATGAAGATTGTGCCATGTATGTTGAGTGGTCGCTACAATGAATAATGTAATACATTAAAATAAAGAGGTTTATTTTAAAATGTTGTTGATCAATGAATAAATTGTTATTGATAATGAAGGTCCATATTGTGGCAGCTGCGGATGGTGGGACCATACAGTCCTTACTATGGTTGCACTGGAGGTTTAGGCTATCCCACAACTATTCTTATCTATTTTTTTTTTTTTTTTCCCACAAAGCATGCAAAGGCTTAACCATTTGTTAAAGTTTTCACCAACCACTTTACTAAAGTTAAAAAATGAACCAAAGATGTCTTTAAGCAAAGATTAACCTTTCTATTAACTGTCTTTAGGGTAAACTTTAGGATTTATTAAATAAGCAAAATGAAGCCAAGGTAAACTGAGATTAAGTGTTATGTGAAGCAAAGATAACCCTTTATTAACTATCTTAGGTAAAACTTTATGACTTTTATTAAAAAAAGCAAAATGAAACCAAGAAAAGGTCTAAGCAAAGATAATTGAACAAGTACAACTCAGGCTCTTGAAACTATTCCAGTCACTCTGAAGTCATGTCCATGTCTCAGCTGTTAAGTGGGCAGAGACTGTGGAGGTGCTTGTAGCTTGAGTGCTGGCTGAGCGTTCAGCAAAGAGAACTAGCTGCGTGGGGTGGACGGGCCACCATTGGGATTTGCTTGGCCCCGAGAGTAGTCAACACAGGGCTGGATGGTGTGTTCAGGGAAGTTCGTTCATGAGAGCTGACTCGTCCCGTGATGTGTTGAAGAGGCCCTTCATCAATTATCCTGAGATTGATGCACAAGCACTGATGACAGTGGCTCCGGTTTGACGGGCTTGGCTGTCGGGGTGGTGGAGAGGAGTTTGTAAGTGGGTTGTCTGGTCTGCTGGCGTGAGTGTGGCATCTGTGGGCATGCGATTGAAACCTGGGCTTGGACTGGGAAGGTTCTTTTTTGGTGATGGGAAGTCCTGGTAGTCGTAGCGTTGGTGGTTGAGAGGCTGTGAAAAGCCATGGCCAGGCTGATGATGTGACATCGCCTGGGGTGGAGGAGCAGACGCTGGAACTGTAAGGAGCAGCTTCACTGGCCCTTGACGGATTTGGCAAAGTGCTTGTATCTTCCTCCTTCAGCACCTGTACTGGACCCATGGGCAGGCCCTGAGGGTCTGGCTCACGTAGGTGATAAGTGTGTGTGGCGGCCCGTAGGATCCTCAGTCCAAGTGGACAGCTGACACGCCGCGGACGCTGGGCTGCACTCCGGGACTCGTTGCCGGCATGGGACAGACAGCTTTCTGCTGCTGGATCTTCATTGTTTTTCCTCTATCTCCAACAGCAGCACACGTCTCTGTTCTGGCCCTCCAGTCTGCCCTCTGCCTGATCCTCTGAGAAGCTGGGGTGGGTTATCATGATGGTGGGGGGTGGTTGTCTTCTGGTGGCTGCTGCTTTCTTCCTTCCATTTGTGAAGGGGATCCTCCAAGAAATCCGCCGCATGGGAGTTCAGGCTCGTCGGGGAATCTCGTTGCCATGTGGGCCCTCTGAAGACATACTGCCTGGACCTCGCTGGTCCTGACTGGAAAAGAGGACGGGCTGTCGTGGGCCTGTCTGAGGGAGAGGTGTAAACAGGTCAGAGGGTGCTCTCCTCACAAGAGTGTGCGATCTCTGACCCTCTCTCCCCAGTAAACTGCAACTTGGCCATGGACATACCAGCTGCCCGGTCAGGAGCCTTGAACCACGCGCCTGCCTGGATTTCTGAAGTGTCCAAGATTGGCGCCGCTATGACCACGTATGTGGATCTCGATGCTATCCACCCATCCCAGGAAGAGGCTAAACATCTCCCGATTAAGTCAGGTAGGTATGCACCAGCCCTCTCTGCCTGTGCTCTCCAAGGCTGCCTGTCTTTCTTTTGGAATTTGCATCGATTCGTGTCGACCTGATTACAGTGGTCCTGTCTTTGGCCCTTTCTCCAGAAGTACTCTTCTCCCTCACCCATCCAGCACGCTCGATCCTCATGCTCCTCGGAAAACAGTGACTGTACTGTGTTCCCTCTCTTACCTTCTCCTTCCCGTTGCCTCTTCCTCCCTTCTGCAGGAGCCTGGCAGCACAGGCCTTCAGGGTGGCTCGGAGCAGAGCCGTCTCATCCTATGGCGCGGAGCTCACTCATTTCTGCCACCCGGCTGGGCGATGTATGCTACTCGCCCTGTCCCCCGAGACCTCGGAAATGCTAGCCCTAGTCTGTCATCGGCCAGCAGCTAGGCCTGCTAGCCTCAAATGGCTCACAGTCGCGCCTGCTGACCCTTCGTTGCGCATAGACATTGTGTCTCCCTCTTTGGCCTCGGCCGGTCGTTCCCGGAGATCTCTCATCCGACACACAGGCACATCCGGCCGCATGTCAGCACCTGCTAGCCGAAGCGAGCCGCATACCATAGCTTCTGGTAAAACTCCGACCTAATCTGATAATGCCCGCATATTCGACCACCTCCACGCAACTCGTGACTAGTAAGCTCCTGTTATCGCTCACCGCTTAAGTAACACACATCATTTGCGCTCCGGTCAAGGACCCATATGGTTTGATTATGGCCTGGGTAGTACCACCAGCCCAGCACAGCAGCAGTTTCAGAGTCAGGCCAGGGTGAGTATACCCCTGCCGTCAGCCTTCCACGCGCCTGATTGCGACGCCCTGTGCCGCGGTGGGGTGCTGGTTCTATCCTTTTCTGACTTATTCGCGCAGATATCGTCTCTCTGGGAGCGTCAGAGCTCACATCAGTAGCCCCACGCGGGCTCTCTTGCTCTTTTATGACTCTTCTCCTCTGTAGCCTGTCGCCTTCATGAACCATTGCTTGTTCGCCTCTCTTAGAGTGTATCGCCGTCTTGTGCCGTCTCCATTTGCTCTGGCGATCATATATGCGCTTGAATTCCCTTCTTAGCCGACTACCAATGACTGGCGACTCTTCGGCAGGCTCTGATGCTGCATTCGGCTATTATTATGCCGGTTGAGCATTGACACCAATTCATACTCCCCGCCGTGTTGCAGTCTATGCGCAGTGGAACGCTTTGGCATCCAATCATACATCTACGTGCGCATCCCGCTTTTGGTTTCCTATAGGGGCTCCGGTTGATGCCTCAACTCTCTCGCACTGCCTTTCTAAAGCCGTTTCCCACGTCCACCGCTAGCATGGGCTATCTGTAGCCCCTCCCAATCCTTGCTTGTACCACTCGTCATGATAGGGTGCGGTTCCGAGGAGGCTTCCGGAATATTATTAATCCACTTAATTCCTTTCCCCCGGAAACCCCGTTCCAGAAAGACCCATACTCCAGAGCGTGCTCATAAGTCCCCCTCGGGCGTTACGCGTATTCTTCACACTTTAATTCCCTCTTTGAACTACAAGAAGACATTCTTGCGTCGATCGTCCTACCAGAGACGCATCCACGAATGACCCGCACGGACTTATACCGCCGACGACTCACCGATGTAGACACTAGTGCTCACGGCGTTACTTACTACTCCCTAACCTCTAACCTACTCCACGTCCCTTCTTTTTCCGTTCTGTTTAATGGCAAAAAAATTCCTCTTCCTGCTCCATTAACTTCCTCGAATTCGTGTAACGCTCCAGGTACTCTATCAACCACCTGGACTGTAAGCACAAAACGGATGTGAGGACACCCCCGAAATTTTTTGCTCGTCCGCGTGAGTGCTAGTGCCTTATTGAGCCCATTCCCAGCTTTTGCTTCCGTCGGCCAGCGTTTCTACACTCCACCTAGTCTCTCCTCGTATAAAACATATGTCAATATAGTCTGGGTGGGCCCCGGCTCCAGGACACGCGAACCTTCCACGCAGACTCCCGAAGGAGAAAATCATGTCGCGTCACACCGATGCGTGCTCTATACTCGCCTCCTCCGTTTACTGATCAACAGCCAAGATGAGAACAACTTAAAATTATAGCATCTCAATCGAAGACCGAGTCCGTGGAATGAGCCTCTCGGCCATTCTATCCATTTCGTAGCAATGACCAATCTGTTTTTCCAGCTGAGTGTCTTAGAAGATCCAACATGCATTCTCCAATCCATTCTTTTTCAAGTAAAGAACTCTCATGGAAAAGACCCTTCACACATGCAGCCTGGTGTCTATAAAACAGGTAAGACAAAATTTTTGAAGCCGAGACCCAAGATTGTTCCTCCCTTCCATCAATACCGGAATAATTCTAAGCCAAACGCCGTCCCATTCTAAGCATTCTTTATCAGTGAAAATGAGACGAGATCTCTTCAAAATGTATTGATCTCTTTAAAATTACTGCTAAGGAATACAGAAGCAGCTGCTATTCCATATTCATACCTATTTTCCTTTTTACAACTCTACAATATATTTCACGTTCTGGCAATTGCACTATGTTTAGTTACAATATAGCAACACGTATACTTATGAAAAACATGATTGACACATAGGCAGCAGACACTGTGTAAATCCAAAAGGAGAAGGGAGTCAAGCTATTCTCCATTATCTCTCTTTGAAGTGAGCACAATAGAGACGAGGCAGAAACTTAATCGATATAAGCGGGAGAGAAGCAATTCCTACAACCTTAAAGCGCTGAGAGCACTCCTCTTGACATGCGAGAATTATATACAGTGCGAGTTGACTTCCTCCAAATTATGGAGTGCTCCAATACTGGAATTTAAAAAAAGATGCCTTGGACAACCATTTGTTCTGAAAGCTGGGTAGGGAGCTATCTGCCCTCATCTAACAGCAGGCGGGTTGGATCTAGAAGAATGCTCCATAAGGTCCTTCCAATCTCTGTTTATTCTGCTTATTATTCTTCACTATGGACCACACACACACTCTCGAGGTGGCGATCACGATCACCATGTCACACTCTGTGGAAATGCATTTAAGACGGGCAGGCAACGGGATTGATCGATCTTCTACCAGTGCGTCGTTGCAACTACCCTAATTCACATAAAAACTGAGCATGTTGACATTCGTAAGAGTTGCTGGAGACCACCAGTTTTAGAAATTATTTGGACCCTAATCTGTAAGGCCGCATGGCATCGATGAAGGAAACACTTCTGCGGTTGTGCTTCGCTTACAGAAACTGCCTCTCTGTTAACCCTCTCTGAGTAATAAGCTACTAGAACTAGACCTTCTCTTGTCTCAGTGAATTATCTATTTCCTCTAGGAGATTTTTGATTCTCCTCCTTTGTTCGGTGTACTTCGGCTTCTTTGTGCGGAATGACTATCCAAAGTTACAGAGCCTTCGTCGACTGGAGAAAATGACTTCATGACCCATTTTTCTACACTTACAACATTTCAGTGCATCCCCACAGGCTAACAAGGCCAGGTGAGGCAGATTGCAATGTCCTTTGACTTTCGTGTATTCCTGATTTGAATTTGGCCAATCCGAAGCCTCAACACTGCTGAGTAAAATGATAACATGTAGGCCACCTTCAAAACAGCCACTCTCCAGACCCTCCAAGCCATGTCCACCCAGTCACATGATCACCAAGCCATGCCCACCACCTAAGCCATGCCCACAGAACCGGTTGTTTAAAAAATTGAATCCCATCCCTAATTAAGGATAATTTCTTTTCTTTTCTTTCTCCCCTCCCTCCCTCCATCCCTTCAATCTGTCTTAGAATAATCATATTTTAGAAACTAAGTAATGTTTGGAATTTATATTAGTCATTCTAATGTTAAGTTGGGCTGCCCTTGAACAGCATTTGGAAGCTTCAACTGCTGCTGAATGTGGCATCATGGGTGGTAATTGTTGCCAGTTATTCAATGTATGTAGTGCCTCTAGTTTGTGAGCTGCCAGTGTGCTTCTGGGTGCAGTTCAAAGTACTGGTTTTTCAATTTAAATCTCCAGGGGACATGCCTAACATCCTCAGGAGATGATATTTCTAAGTGAAGTTCAATGGATTTCCGTAACACCAAGAAATTGTGAATTAAAGATTGCTTCACTCAAAATATAGCCAACAACCACAGTGGAATGAAGAGCCCGCAAGCCACCTCTTCATAATTCCTCTTGGATAATGAGGACTTGAAATCACCACATTATTTCTTGAAAGAAGGCCATAAGATAGTGGTTTCCGATGGTTTAGAGCTCTGGGAGATAGGGGAATATTCATCTTCTCAAACTGCTCTTGGTGTCTTAAAAGGACACTGAGTTTGCATACTTCCTTTTATAATTACTTTTGGAAATGGCTATTTTTGCTTTTCTGTAATAGTATGTAGGAATGACTTTGAAGAAGGAATGTTGAGGAAGAGATGCTGCCTAGAGGATGATTATTAAAAGAGGAGATAGCCATGTAAGGTTCCAGTTTTTCAAGAACTGGACACACCATAGTGTAGCAAATCTGTAAACAATGCTTTATTGCAGCACACATGTTCCCCTGGTGTGTGCTATGGGTTACTGCTCTGGGTCAACTCCACTCTTCTATACTGGGCCATGTATCCCCCTGCCACATGCATTTGTCTTTATTTTATACTCAGTCTTTTAATATTCAGTTCAAGCATGAATCTCAAAGTCTATAAATTAGCATAAAATTTGCCTTTTCCCAAAGGTTCTTATACTAATTGGGATATGATGCTGTTTTACTATGGTTGTTCCTCTTCTACCTAGCTCCCAGCAAAGCTATAAACTCCAGACAGGATTCCCACCATAATATGCTGATAACCAAATTTTGTACTCCTAACAGTTGAACAATAATCCTCCTGCCTACTTATAATATAATGGCTGGAGAATTCTGGGAGTTGAAGTCCACAATTCTTAAAGTTGCCAAGTTTGGGGACCCCTCGTATAAAAGAAGGGGGGAACTGGAGGTGGGGAGTGTTTCCACCTGGCTGCAGCTGCTTTTCCAAAGCATAGAAAGCAATCCCAACATCACTCTTTCATAAGCCCATAGCTGCATAATGGGAAAACTATATTTAGGAAACATTTCCAAAACTTCTTGGTATCATTAATTAAGATGATTAATTAATGTGAAACTCCAAAATTAGAGGAAGATAATACATGCTACTGTACCTCAATGCTTTTTGAACCATTCCACATCCTAGAGCAATTGACTCATGCTTTCAGTACAAGTTTCAGAGCTAGCAGGTTCGGAAAATTGCCTAGAATTAATAGCATTGTTCAAAAATCTGACCCATTTTGACCAGATGCTGATTATCCTACATCTCTGTCTCTGAGGTGTGCTTTCAAAATGCACAGAATACTAAAACCTGGTGGAGAAATTGATAGGATGAAAAGTTGGGTAGGTAGTCCTTTCCTTAACTAAATTTATAGGCAGTGCTAAACAGTCTGATAGGTTTTTTAGCTATCATTTTGCAGTATCAAAACTATCTCTTGCTCTACCCCTTGAAAAATCAGAAAAAGACTAATGAAGCAAAAGGAACTGGTTGGATTGCTGCACTCTTAGCATTTAGCCCCACCTGTTTCTGGATGGATCTTCAAATGTGCATTGACAGTAGCTCATTATAGGCATTTTATGGGGCATCTAGGCATTACAATTTTCCTTTATTCATCCACTCATGTTTTAGTTTCCTTTTTTTGTGAAATATTCCATTTAAAAAAAAAAAAAAAATCTGGACAGAAATGCAAATCCCTCAAGGTGTTCAGTGTTCAGTTAAACACACTGTCTAATGTGTTTAGGCTTGCAGTGTTATAATTGTAATACAGAACTTGTCTTTTATTTCCTATCTATGTAATATACACCAGAAAAAGCTGCCAATGTATCAAAAGTCTGTAAGAAATATTGTAATATAAATATGTATTATTAGAGATGAACAATTTAACCTAATTTCTGGATTCAAGCTCTTAAATGACAACTGACGAATTAAATGGCAAAAAGCTGTATAAAAGAGGAGAGAAGCAATTGAATATGTAAACAGAACATTTTCTTTGTTTGGGTATTTTCCCACGTCATTATAGTTGTGCTTTTAAAGTTGTAGCAATGTTTCGGCAGAATCTCATCTGCCATCATCAGGCTTCTGTATTGTGTTCGTCTGTGAGTGAGACTTCCACAGCCGTTTCTGTCTGACTCACAGACGAACACAATACAGAAGCCTGATGATGGCAGATGAGATTCTGCCGAAACGTTGCTACAACTTTAAAAGCACAACTATAATGACGTGGGAAAATACCCAAACAAAGCTGAATACCATACATGGAAGTACCCCCGAAAAGTTAAGAGAACATTTTCTTTGTATCAATAATGAATCTTTCCCAAGTTTATTGAGACTTTGTATCTTACTTTAGTGAAATCAGTTAAAAAATCATTATACAAATGGAAGGAAGTATTTTTTTTGCAGCAGCTGGGTTCTCTGAATTATCTTCAGAACTGAATATTTGTAGACAGACACTTTGGTTCTTTAATAGGGAGACTGGAGCTATAGTTTTATGAGTTTTATAACTAATTTTGCATACAATGCATGAAGACCAACATCCCATTATTATTTTTAAATGAATGGAATGAAAGGAAAATTAAACTGCTTTTTTCCATAAAGTCTTCCTGACATAAGAAATGGACCACACATGCATATACATATCCGAACACTACAGAAATATCAGTTCATACTATAATAATGCAGGAACGTACAGCTTATAACTATAGGATGCATATGGTCCCAAAATCTTTACTGCCATTTCTGTGATATAATGAAATCTACAAATTTCCTGTAGAACAGTGACTATATTTCTTAATATGAAGATTAGAAATTTCCCCCCTCCAAACTGCTAAGAGTGCAAAGAAACAAAAATGGCCAAGAATTTCAATTCTTGCTGAAAATATTGGATGACTTTGAAAATTAGCTTTGGTTTAAGAAGGCTGTTTACATGGTGAATTTTAAATCTTTTTAAGATATTTAAATAAAGTTTTTCTCTCTTATCATTTCTTCTCTATCCAGTGATTTCTTCTCATTGTCTCAACTTCATCAATTATTACCGTGTTTCTCACATTATAAGGCTGGGCCTTATATTTTTTTGACTTAATTCCCCCCCTTGCATCCTCGGGTGGGCGGGCGGCGATATCTTGGGGTTTGGGAGACCTTTTCCTTCTCCCTTAATGCTGCGGCGTTAGAAGAATGCCACAGCGTTTGGCGCAGCCACGTGTGGCCAGTCAGGACTCCTCCTTGCAACTGGAGCCTTGAGGAGACACTTGACTTCAGGCGCTCCCATTGCCACGTTCCGGGGGAAGGCGCTTGCCCGAGAGGATCTCTCCCTGTCTCTCTATCTCTCTCCCTGCAAGGTCTGTGCTGCGGCTGAGGAGGAGGAGGCTGCAGCCAGTTCCTTCTGCTTGCTGAGAGGGTGAGGAAGACGTGGTTTTGCACAGGCAAGCGAAGTGGCTGCTCGCCTGGGTGAGGATTGGGAACGATATTTGGGACGATTTGGGATGAGCTGGGCCGTGCCTGTCCTCCTTCCAGTGGCAGAGCAATCACCAAGGCAGCGAGCAACCTCCCCGCCGCGACCCTCCGCTTATGCCTAGCCAGGGCCGGCACACAGTAGCCGTGTGGGCTGGGCAGAGCCAGAAAAGGAGCCGGGGTGCGTGCATGCCCCTCCTGCTCCTCGTTCCCAAATCTCGCCCGGGCGAGCAGAGCTTCACTTGCGTGTGCAAGCCGTGGCATTTTCCCACCTCTCGCAAGCAGAAGGAATGGCTGCAGCCTCTCCTTCCTCAGCCGCAGCGCAGACCTATGCGGGGAGAGAAGAGAGAAGAGAAGAGAGAGAGAAGAGACAGCAGAAGAGACAGCAGACAGAGACAGAGCGACAGAAGAGAGAAGATATCCTCTTGGGATGAGCGCCCTTCCCCTCCGGAACAGTCGCGCGGGAGCGCCTGGAGCCAAAGTGTTCTCGCTCAGGGCTCCGGTTGCAAGGGAAGAGTCCTACTGGCCGCACGTGCTGCGCTCAAACGCCGGCTGGTTGTTCCTCTATAACGCACGGCCAGCAAGGGAAGAAGGAAAAAGCAACGGTGCGGAAAGGTCACCGTATGAAGTGCCACCAACGCAGCAAGCAGCAACCATATTTCCAGGCATGCAAAGTACTTCCTAAATGCAAGCCCCCCCACTATTCCAGTTACTCCCCCCATTTTGCATGTTTAATATGGGTACTTAATTTAATTTGGGGGAGGGGCTTAATTCAATTTTATAAATTGAATGCCTATAAAACATGGTGGGGCTTCCTATTGGTGGAGACCGTATTGTTGGAGAAACACGGTACTTCTTCATCTTCCTTTCCCAGAGATGAGCTTTTCAGATCCCTCACACCATCATTGTAATTGTGTGGTGTAAGAATGGTTGGTGTATGTGTAGAGCAGGGATTGCCAAACTTTTGGACCTCAGGGACCACCAAACTCATAATTTTAAATCCTGCAGACCACTAATAGGAATTTTGACTGGCAGTGGCTTGTAGAAAGCAACAGAGACCCTGGGAAAATCCTCAAAGTTTGCAGGAAAATTCCCCACTCCGTTTTTCTTCTGATCCATCATTCTTTATTTGGGATCACAGGATACCGTCTCCAGATCTGTTCTCGGGGGAGGGGGGAGACACTTTTGACTACATGCAAGGAAAGCAGCAGAAACAGCAGAAGTATTTCTTTCTCTCCCCCAAACTCTGCCAGAAATGAGTCTTTGTGAGACTTGTCATGCTGGTGCAGCCTCTAGGAGCAGGATGCCTTGCAGGGTCCCAAAGACTCATTTCTGGTGGAGTTTGGGGGAGAAAAAGAAAGACTTTTGCTGCTTTCCTTGCATGCAGCCAAAAGGAGAAGAAAAAAGAAGTGGAAAGAAGCAGCCCAGTGGCCAGGTGAGACACGTGGGGTGAGTACGGCAAGCTCCCCCCCGCTCTTTCCCCTCTCTCCTCACTACCTCGTGTTGTTTGCAATGCAAGCAACACAAGCCTTGTGTTCCCATGGGCCATGTGGGCGGCACAGCCTTGTGTTCCAGCGCAGCCTGGATTAATTGCTTTAATTAATTTCTCTGCGGACCAAAATTTTCTTGTGGACCACCAGTGGTCCCCAGCCCACTGGTTGGCAACCACTGGTGTAGAGGACCAGGGAATCTCCTTGAAAGACAGGAGAAAGAGCTGCTACCAAAGCAATACTTGTGCTGATAACTAGGTAATTGATGATGTTACCTATTTGGGTAATGAAATGTCAAGTGAACAGCCAAGCTCAGACAGCATAATTCAACCTTGAGCTACATACAGTATATTCTTTTCTATTGCTCAGATAAGAGCCTAGCTCAAGTTTCTCTTATCTGGCCATTGCTTCGAAAGTGTCTCTTCCTCCTGTCCTTCAAGGCCTCTCCTTATCTCCTTTACATTATGTGTGAGAGAAAGTGACTTGAGAAAATGATTTGTGAATCAATTTTATAAAACATTTTTAAAGGAAAGACAATTTAATTAATAGATATGAATTTCCTCTCTCTTTCATTTTTGGAATGTGATTTTTAGCAAATATATATATACACCATTACATAGGTATGTATACATAGGAGATGTGCTAATACTTAGGAGAAAACAGTATCTCCAGGACTGATTTCAATGTAAGGTTGACAAAGTGTTGGCCAAATTGTTGCTTAGCCCAGCCAAATGCTGGATTTATTTTTCCCTGGTGCAAAGTAGCCAATTATCACACAAGGCAAGAAATTTCAGATCTGTTTATTGTGTACAGCACAAAGATGTGTGCTCTCTGGATTAAATCACAATTGAGAGCCCCCAATGTACAAGTTAGCATAGCTTTTACAACTTTTGGAAACAAGAGGCACAAGATCCTTAACAAGCAATAAAATATTCACACCCATGTAGAAGATGGCCCTCCCAGCAGGTGGGTTCATTATTAAAATATTATGGCCCTTGCTCTTCTGTATCTAACTGATAAGGCTACTAATTAAGTATACTAAAGTTTCTAGCTAATTTATCTGCAATAAGAAAAGGGAAGTTAGCACATTCTAACTAATCTGTTTACAGCAGGAAGAAGGGAACAGCTTTGTTTCCACTGCTGTCCTCATTCAGAATGGTACATGCTCTTTGATAAGGCTATCACATAGCCTTCCAGGAATTTTAGGGCAAGGATGTTAGGATATGGGGCCCAAGAATGAGAGGCAAATGTCCAAAGTGAAAACGTCTAGGAACAGAAGTGAGCAAAATGAACTCAATAAAATGGAGTTTCCCTAGCCATACCAGTTCTAAGTATAGGAAACCTAAGCTAAGGAGAGCTAGGGTATTAAAAAAGATTTTTTTTGTCTTGTTTAATTTGTTTTCTGTTTACTTTTCCTTTGGAGATGGATGTCAAATTAATATTTGTCTTCCTTTTGGGTAAATATTGTAGTTGTAAAAAGTGTACCCCATGTACTGGCAGCAACTTATTGCATATGCCATCATTTTGTCAGAGTTAAACCTATTTTTCATTTTTATGGGAAAAGGTATTGATTATACATGTACTGTAAGCAGGTTGTATTACATTAAGATTTTATTAATATGGGGAATGAAATTAAACAAACACATGGATTTAAGCAAGACTGTTACTTATATACTTTAAAGTTTCTCGCAAGTGTTCATTGCGTTCTATAGCACTGAAGAATTAGCAATTGGTTCTTCAACTGGATCACTTACATTCAATCTGAAATCATCAGGCGAGCACAGTTTAACATTCAAAATATTTAGTAAAAGGGCAGCAATGGCTAAGGAGTTCACTGATATGTGTTCTGGCCAAAACCTAGTTTACCTAAGTCAACCAAATCATTTTGAAGATGCAAAATAGATTTATTAAGCATGCAGACAACTACACTATATACCAGATTCCCAGCAAAGCACTGGCAGTGTTGGATAAAAGCAGAACCTTGGCTTACATATCTTTGGCCTACTATAGTTGAAAGACAAGACAGAGGCAGAAAGAGTGTAATTTACAATATGATCTTGGACTATTTTTGATAAATGTCTGGGTGGCCTTATTATTTATTCCTTCCTACTAGAACAGCATGCTAACTATACCATCTTTAGCAACAGTGGAGGACAGCAACAGTGGAGGATTAAGGCTCACTGGTGTCCTAAGAACTGACAATTCTTGGTGCCCCCCTCCTTTGTACATACTGTACAAATGAAGCCAAGCTTAGGCTACATAAAAGTTTTTGTGGTGGGGATTTCCGGTTCGGGCTTCTTCAGCGATGGATTGAAATCCACGATCGTGCACGGTTTTGATCCATGCTTGCTGCTGGAGGGCCCTGGTCTTCTGGATTCGGGGCTGAAGCCACCCCGTAGAGGTGGCAAAGAGGGGGAAGATCACCAGCTGAGTTGAGGGAAGCCGCATCTCTCCTCCTTGGCTTGGCATTGCTCTCTTTCCTGAAGGTGGTTGTAGTGGTGGTCAGAAATGGCTACCTCAAAGAAGAACCCAACCGGGCAAGATTGAACAGAAGTGAAGACAAAGGGGAGAGCTTGCCAGACAGAGCTAAGCAGAGACAACATTTACACAAGGTACCCTGGAACTAAAATTATTAAGAATGCTACTTCTAAAAGATGTTTTTAAAGAGGCAGAGAAGAGAGGGGAAAAATATTTTTTCTTCTTATCGACAGTTGTAATTGGCTTTGAATGCTAAAAAGAAGAGATTCAAGCAAGAAATTTGTACTAAATTTGTACCCCCCCAGAAAGGAAAAGTAGAACTTTAAAGTGTGAAAAAAAGAAGAAAGAAGCACAAGGAAACTGTTCAGGAATATTTGGTGACTTTTGGAATTTTGGGTGTTGGATTCTTAATTAAATCAATCAGCTAGTTGTTTAAAAGCATTTAAAAAGGCAGAACTCCTTGTGGAAATAAAAATGGAACTTAAAAAAATGAAAGAACTGCAAGAGAGAGGAGGATCCTTCGGCTTCGCACTTCAATTCTTAGAAATGGAGATTTTAAACTGGATAAGGAAGAAGCCATCTGTAATGATCAAACAATGCAATGTGGGGTAAAATAGAAAAAGGGGGGAAAGGGAGTTAAAATGTGAGATTAGAGGGAACAACTAAAAAAAAAGAACAGTTTGTAAAGTAAACAAAACGTTAGGAAGAAGCAGAAGAGTGGATGACAGAAGGGAGAGTTAGAGAGAGATGGGGACAAAATTGATGGTGAGAAAAAGAGGGGAAAGATAAAAAGGAAAAGAAATTATAAGGGACAGAAACAGGAAATAAAGAAACAGGGGAAACAAACAAGGATTAAAAGTATTAGCCTATTTAAAAGGCACAGAGATAATGGTTAAAAATATAAATTAAAAGAGAAGATTCTGCAAGGGTCCAATTCCAATTGAGATGATTCTCAAGTGTCCAGAGATAGTGTAGTTATATTAGAAATAGCAATGAACTAGAAAATAGGAAACATACGTGATTAAAATGAAAGATAAAACTGGTATTGTTATGTAATGGAATGATTGCTAACAATTAAATGAAATAAACAAAGGAAATTAAAAGTGAAAGAAGGAGAAATAAGAGGAAGGAATGAAAATACCTTAATTGCTTTTAATTATTTATAAATACAATTGAAATGAAATGTGAAAGATTTGTAATGAAATCAGTATCAGTTGGTAGGATGAATTTGAATAGAATAATTATTTTACTTATTATTTTTATATATTTTCTTTTTAAAATTTTGTGTGTATTTTTAAGGGAAAGTACCAAGTGGAATTTGGTTGATAAGAGTTATATGATATATAATAGATATTAGAAGCTGAATGGTATGACAATAATTATACATTATTGTATAATGTATAAATTAAATGTTTAATGAGATTTGAAAGGATCATAATTATAAGATATAAAGGTGACACACTCTATTTGTTAATTATAGGGGAAACCTTGCTTTTTAATGCTTGGAAGGGGAGAGAATCTTTTTTTTCTTTTCCCTTTTGGGATGATGATGAAAAAAGAATGTATAAAATTGTAAACAGGATAGAAAAAAGTACAAGTATAAAGATTAGGAAGATATAGAAATTTCAAAACAGACATGTAATTGAATTAGAAAGGAATGAGACAATTATAAAATAAGGCTGAGGAAAGTATGGGAAGGAAAAATTAATGAAAAATTAATGAAAAATTGATAAAATAGTGGTGAGATATGAGATTGAATACAAAAGATGAGTATGTTAATGAGATTATATCTGTATGGAGATGTGATAACCTGGAATCATGCTGTTCTCTAAAAAAATACATTCTATTTTTATTAAGTTTTGTGAAAACTGAAATAAATTTTTTACAAAAAAAAAAAAGTTTTTGTGGTGCCCCCTTTGGGCCTGGTGCCCTAAGCACATGCTTAGTCTACTTAATGGTTAATACACCACTGGTCACAGCAAATATAAACAATGTGGTTTACTGGGCCATTGTTTCCTGTCTAGTTGTTCCTCTTGCCATTACTCAATGCAGTGTGTTGTGAATGTTTTATTATAAGGATATTTTAAGCAGTTCACACAGGGTGGGAGCGTCTTATAGGATTGGTAGAAAATGCAGTTTACAGAGATTTCTTTTACCACCACAATGTGAGAAATCGCATTTACTATAGAAGCCATGACAGAAATTCTCATTTTTTTAAAAGATTTCCTCTATTTTAGTTGGTAATATTTAGAAAAGATCATTACAGGACAGCATAATGTTTTCATTTTAAGACAAACTGGTAATTGCTATTGGAAGTTGCTTCTTTAAGGAAAGAAGTGAAATGGCAATAAATAAATTTGTTTAATAAATAAAAATAAATGTAGTGCTTTCTATATTTTGTTTTGTTTCTGTATTAATGCATACATGAGCTTAAAGGCTGAGGAAAAAAGCACATGTGGAACAGATCTGGGTAACTGTACACCTTTCAAACAGACCATCATACTAACAAAAATTATGGCAAGTTTAATCAAGGACATGCTGGTACAATAATTGTCTAACCTTCTCAGGTCAAACCAGCACAGGTTCTTCAAGAGGAAATTGTGCTTCTCTAACCCTTTAAGAGATCTTTGGAGAAGTTAATTGAAGATTAGATATATGGGAGCTAGGGGACATTATTATTAATGAGAATTATAATTTGAATTTATCTGACTCCTTTTACCATAAGTCATACTAATCCCTCAATGTAGATCATAGGATATCACAGTGACAAGTTTGATTGGTTTGACAAGGCAACATTTGATTTTAAATGAAATTATATATCTGAATGCTCATCTATAGAAATTTCTAAATGCTCTGAATATCAACCTAGAGATATTGCAAAAATATGTAATATTGTCCTCTGTTCCCCTTATTTTAGTTACCGAATAACTCTAATTCTACTTATTTTGTGTATGAAATTTAAATTGCATAGGATTCAAACTTCACTGATAAAGATCATAACTATGGAAAAGAACAAAAATGACAACTTGAAAAAAATTCCAACATTTCCTTTTATGATGCACTAGTAGATGATTTAATAGAACTGATTACCTAATGGTAATTTAGTCGATTTATTTGTAGAATAAAAAAATTATATACCTCATATAATATGCATGTATGTGTATATGTGTATATGTACATGTATATGGCAATTGTGGAAGCATTTTGCATTTTTTATAGTCATGTAGTATATCATATGGAAAGAATATTGTGTGGCCTGAAGTGTGCATATCTCCCTAGTGGCTTCTGGGATTTCAGCATTTATTTCCTATATTTTGAAACATATTTTTAACAGAAATATATTTCAAAATAAGAGGAATTCCACTCCTCCCCCATATTCCTCAGATACACAATTTTATAATCAGGATTAATTTCTTTTAATCCTGTAATTTTAAAATGCACCATAATATTAGAGATTCTGCTTAGCTTCTCTACATTAAACATCTTTCCCGTCACTTCTGAAATCTGTCTGGGGCATCTTGATCAACTTTACAACTGTCTTAAAATTTGGACTTTGGCCCTGATAGAGATACACTGGTTTTGTTTCAGTCCAAAGTACAATTTATGTCTTGTACTGATAACTTATTTTTCCCATCACTATGTTTCTTTACATTGGAGAGAAGAACAAGGAACAAATGAAACCCTACTCTGTACTGAGATGCAAAGCAAAGAAAGATAACAGCACATAGCTTGCTCCTGAGTCACTATGTAGTGGCTGAATTTCATAATAACTGTGCAAATGGGACATTTTTGTACCTACCATACTATCAATAGCCACAACTATGAATAAACAAAATTGTAGATGGAATCAATCATTCAGTCACAAAGTCTGTAAACAAAGCAAATTATAAACCATATAGGTTCTAATCTCTGCTTCCATACAGATTGTAGGGTTGTTTGTGGTCATTATCTTCCTGTAAACAGGAGCAACTATAGTCACCAGCATTGTGGTCAGAAACCTCAGAGGAAAGAGAAGTACTTCAACCACAAGTGACCACTGGAGCAAGCTGTAAGCTATCTGTAAGTAGCACTCGTACCTAGCAACGCAGTCAAGAGGGCCTTTCATTGATAACATAAAAGAGCCACATAGAGCACAGAAGCCAGCTTGAGCTCCATAAACAATTCTCTCAATCATTAGATGACAGATTGTTTCCAAGCTGGGTAGCTACCCTGAGGAAGACCAGGCTAATCCAGGAGAGGGTGTGCTTACCCTAGTCAAGGGAGAGAAAGAAGGTACAGATTCACTGAAACCTAATCCTTAAAAAACATCTTGAAAGTCCATCTGCCATTTTGTACCATGCACAAAACAATAACAACAATAACAAAAAGACCCCAAGGACAATATTGTAAGAACTGGACTCTATTCATCAGCCGAGGATGTATAAAACTGATGACAGCACGGTTTATGAGGACATAGATAAGTGTAGAAATACATTGCTCTATGTAAGATGGCAACATGCCATGAATGGCTCTAATTCCTTTGCTTTTCCCCCTTTCTTCTATATGAACAATATTTCTCTTTCAAATTTTTAAACTCTCAAACTTTATGGTGTTTAGGACACACAATACTGGACAAAAGGTCAAAGAGTTTGATGTGCAAAGCTCAGATCGGAAGTTACCTGTGCCATGTAGCTACACAATAGAATTTTGAAGAAAATACAATGTTTAGCAACAAAACCAATTCTCCAGAGTAATTGCAACTGCAGGCATTAGTTAAAAAACAGATAAATAGACTTGGAGACTCTGTAAAGATGCAGTAATTCCACATTTTTTCAATTATTACAAGGTAAGGGTAGAATGGAAACAACAATAGTATTTTTTATAAATACATGTAATGGAAAATGTATGACAGTGTTGTTTGAAAACTTGAGTTACTAGTGCCAACCAATGTTAAAAAAGTTAGGAACAAATCTTCAAAATAAACTTTTCTTTACACATTTTTCTTCAAGATATAATGTCTTGATCTCAAGCTTTGATTCACATATACAAAATAAACAATTGGGGAGAGGAATTGGTTACACAGGTTCAAGGCCTCCTAAAATACCCAGACCATTACAAGGAATCTGAGACATACAAGTTCTCATCACCAATGATTAAAAATCGGAAACATTTTGCTACATTTTGAGACAAGAAGCATACAAACAATAACAATAGCATAAACCTAATCTTGTTAGAAAAATAATTTCCACATTCTCTACCCTCTTAAATTGTAGGAGAGAAAGAATATTCAAGGGAGTGATATGATATTGCCACTTTGCATAATCTTTGTCATATCTCACAACTCACCATGCAAATCTTTCTCTACTTCTCTCCACCCCTCTCTCATACACACAAAACACAGACACATTCTCACATATACACACTTCAAATCCAAATAGGCTGTATAGTCTATAAAGTCTTCTTTAAGTTAACCTTGATTTTTGATGATTTCACATGGTGCTCTTAGAATACAACAATGCTGTTTTCTGGGAAGATTCCCCCCACCCCAATTATTAGTTTTGCCTACCAGCCTTGTTATTTCCTGGTAATCTCCTCCCACTATTCTAGAACAGTAAAAACAAGCCAGAAGGTTTCAAAGGAAATATGTATAAGGAGCTCCCACTGCTCCTCCTTCCATCTGCTTCCCAAGGCATCTACCTATTTGTTTAACAGTGAAGCCAGGCAAAGATCAAGTATGGGACAGGTGGGCCTAAACTCACAGGTGTTTCAACTGCAGCATGGAAATGTGTCAGATTAAAAAAATGAATCCAGAGGATCTTAAATGCAGGTCAGTGGCTCTTGGTTAATTATTGATTGATTACATCCCATCAAATCATTGTCAGCTTTTAGTGACTTCAGAGATAAATTTTCTTCATGGTGATCTCTTCCTTACCTGCAGTGCTTTCAAAAGTGCCCCCTATCACCACTGTAATAGATATTATGTTGCTTCAAAGTGCCTCAATGAGAAAAACAAACTGTGGCATGCCAACAAGAAATTCCCACTCAGAAGAAAACCTTAAGCATACGGACCCTAGACATGAGCAGGGCAAGTACATAGATAAAATCCATGAACTGTGTATTTTGTAAAGGCTAATAGAGTTGATGATACCTTGCAAAATCCTTACATTCCAGATGCTGTCACATTGCCTTTAATCTTTACCTTCCATGTACTGTCCATCACAGCTTGCTTGGAATTTGCAAGACTGGCTAATGTGGACATATGATTTTTCTCTGTTCAGAAGTGCAGACTTCTGGTTTGCAGGGCTTCGGCGGCAGGCAGGAATCCATGATCATGCACGATTTCAGCCTGGGCACGCCGCCGGAGTGCCCCGAGCCAGCTGGCTTCGGGGCTAAGCCACCCCGTAGAGGTCGGTGAAGATGGGGGAGATTCCAGCA
>BHFT01036798.1:0-27094 GCA_004320025.1 Laticauda laticaudata | reverse complement strand
TGGATGGCAAGTGTTTCTCTCCATTTTACATCCTCTTTCCATCCGTTGGTGCTGTGTGACAGGGGCTTAATGGAAAGAGAACTGGAGAAAAAAAATGAAACTTTGTTACTATGTTGACAGCAGCAAGACAAATTGTTGACAGCAGCAAGACTACTGTATGTGCAAAAATGGAAAGACACTTGGATTTCTACCATGGAAGAATGGTTGCAGAAGTTGATGGAGAAAACTGACCACTTTGATTGAAGAAAACATAAGAAAAGAACATAAGTACTTTTGTTTCCACATGGAAACCACTTCTGAACTTCATGTTAGATGTGGAAAAGAATGAAACTCTGACTTTGGATTTTACAGATTAGATTGATAGATCTTTATAGAAATGATTTCATACTATTATGGAAAATCCAAAAAGCTGTGATATGATGTTAATGCCTTATTTTACTGTAACAGAGAGAGTCAGAAGTTAATGCTTTTTTTTTCTCTCCCTGCATCTTTCATCACTTGTCTTTCCTCTTTCCCCTCTCCCCTCACTGCTCTTCTATTTACTTTTGCATTTTATAATACTATAACTTAATAAAAGTGTAAATGACATCACTGAGAGTGTGTTTGTGCACACTGGGTTTTGGTTGTTCTTGTACACTGGCAAAAAAAAGATATCAAAAGTGACTACCGTGTTTCTCACATTATAAGGCCGGGCCTTATATTTTTTTGCCCCACGAAAAAACGGCTAGGCCGTCTTTTCGGGGGTGACAGAATTCCCCCCCTTGCATCCTCAGGTGGGCAGGTGGCAACATCTTGGGGTTCGTGAGACCTTTTCCTTCTCCCTTGCTGCCGCGGCATTAGAAGAACGCCGTGGTGTTTGGAGTGTGCAGCCAGTCAGGGCTCCTCCCTACAACCGGAGCCCCGAGGAGACACTTGGCTTTGTTAGCCTGGGGCACCCAGCGCAGTGAGTGCCACCCCTCTGGACCTTCTGCTCATCCCGCCAGGGCCAAGCCAGAGCCGTGCGGGCTGGGCAGAGCTGGGAAAGCGAGCCGCAGGTGCGTGCATGTCTCTTCCTGCCCCTCATTCCCAAATCTAGCCCGGGCAAGCAGCGCTTCGCTTGCTGTGCAAAGCCCTGGCTTCCTTACCTCTCAGCAAGCAGAAGGAACTGGCTGCAGCCTCCTCCTCCTCAGCTGCAGTGCATACCTTGTGGGGAGAGAGAGAGAGAGAGAGAGAGAGAGATCGTCTCGGGTGAGCACCTTCCCTCGGAACGCGGCGACGGGAGCACCTGAAGCCAAGTCTCAGGGCTCCGGTTGGCTGCGCCAAATGCCATGGCNGTACTTTCTAAATGCAAGCCCCCCCCTGCCATTCCCCCCCCCATTTTGTTTGTTTAATATGGGCCTTAATTTGGGAGGAGGGCCTTAATTCGATTTTATAAATTGAATGCCTATAAAACATTGTGGGAGGCCGTATCGTTGGAGAAACACGGTAGTATTACTGTTTGCAGGAAATATTGCAAATGAGCCAGGTAAAACATAGGCAGGTAAGCTTCTTCTGTTCTTCTGTCCTCCTAACAAAGAATTCTGGAAACATCTTGATTGACCAAAACCATGATAGTTAGTGTAAGTCAATGAGCTTATCTGATGTCAACAGTGGCGTATTTAAAAGGAGTAAATGGTAAATTGCATGAATTATTAAATGAAGTGAAAGAACCAATAGATATATGTATGAAATGGAAAGAAAGGGGATATTGAAATTAAGGAAGATTAAACTTGTGGAATGCAATTGATAAATGCATGCATGGAAGTGAAGAATTAGATTTATTCCTTTTTTATTTATTTGCTTATTAAATTTATTTGCTACCTATCTCTGTGGAGTGGGGTTACTCTAGGTCAGAGTTGACAAACTCAGTTTTATTGAGGGCCACGCAAGGGTTGAGCTTGACCTCAAAGGGCCGTGGGTGGCATGGCCTGGGGTGGATGTGACCATGGTGGGTATGGCCAGCTCAATGTCACTCATATTGGGGGTACTTATGGTGGCCAAGTGCTGAGGCAGGACTTCCCTGAGATCCTCCCTCTCAGTATAATTTCCTTCTTTCCTTCCTTCCTTCCTTTTCTTCTTTTTCCCTTCCATCTTCATTTTTTTCTTTTTCCTTCCCCTCTTTCCTTATTTTTCATTCCTTCCTCTCTTCCCACCTTTCCTTCTTTTTCTTTCCTCTTTCCCTTTCTCCTTTCCCATCCCTTCTTGCATGCTCAAGGGGAAACATTTCTTCTTTTATTTTGTTTTGCAAGCCCTCTGCCAGCATAAATGGACAGGGCCCCATTTTCAGCCATGATGGCCTCCTGCAGCCCTCTGCCAGTGAGCTCCCTCTCACATGGCCTCCCTGAGGTCTGTTTTTGCTGGCAGAGACAACGCAGGCTGATCCTTTGCTGTTTCCAGGTTGTCCCTGTGGGTCAGAACTAAGCACCCTGAGGGTGGATCTGGCCCACGGGCTTTGAATTTGACACTCCCTGTTCTAGATGTCTTGCAATAATCAAAAAGAAGAAATGAAACAAGCATAAACAAAAAAGAAGTGAAAGAAAAGGAAAATAAAATGAATAATGAAAAAGACCATAATAAGAATACATCAATATGGTAAAAAAAAGATGGATGGATGGAGAGCAGAGAGAAATAGGAGGAAACGGAGTCTGCCTTCAATCCAATCGCAACTTCCACCATGGAACTCCCATCATTGCTTAAGCCCCTGTCACACTGCACCAACGGATGGAAAGAGGATGTAAAACGGAGAAAAACACTTGCCATCCATTATTGTTAACGTGATGCTTCCGTTCTGTACTCGCTCCCTCCATTTTGCTTCCTCTCTATCTGTCCAGCATCTGTCTATTGACATTTCATCCGCCTCAAGAAGGTTTTGAGCTGCTAAAAACTTTTAACGGGAAAATGTATCAAATGTGTCCATTCTGCATGTCTGCTAGGCATACGGGGGACATCCGTTCTGCATTACGTTACGCATCCGCTATATCCGCTAGGCATCCGTTCTGCATCCACGCAACTCGATCCGTTCCAACGGTAAATGGACGCAGGAGGAAGTGGAACGGACGCGCAGCGTTAGTAGCACGACAGAGAAAGGATGAAAGTGGATGCAGCACGCAAAGAAAGCATTTAAAATGGAAAAAACGTTCGCAGAGGGGACCTATCTCGGATTTAAGGATGTCTAGAGGATGCCTAGAGATGCAAAGGGACACCTAGTGGAAAAAAAAATTGCCTATAAAAAGGGGAGCAACTCACCTTGGATCTCACTTTCAAACAGCAGCCCAGCTGGCAGACCTCTGCAGCCATTCTGACTCTTTCTCTTCCAGAGCATCCAGTCATGCCACCTTGGATCGTATAAAAACTCCTTTGGTCAGCACCATCGTTCTGCAAACAGTGCAAAGCCATCTACAGGATCTGTGAAACTCTACTACGGAAGAAAAAGGAGGCGGCCAAAAAAGCGTCTGGGGTCCGAAGATGATCGGGAGAAGAGCAGAGACGGACTGTATACAAGCTGATGGTGAGCTTCAGAAACAAAGACCCTCGTGCATTGCAGAACTCATGAGGATCCTCCAGCCATGTTTGACGAAGTTGTGGCAGCGGCTGACGAACCCAGGTTGACCAAAGGCAAACACCAAACTTCCGGCGCCAGCCTGGAACCTGGACTCAAGGTGGCACTGACTGCTGCGCCACCTGGCCTCAGGAACCACTGACAGGAGCATGCAGTACGGCTGGAGGTGCCACACAAACACCATCAGCATTGTGGTCAGAGGAGGTGGTGCAGGCCATCATCGAAAGAAATAACATGGAGGAGCTCCTCCAGTGTCCCACCATGGAACAAGGCTGGAAGAAAAGTTACAGAGCAGTGGTATCAGAGGTGGAACTTCCCACACAACCGTTGGAGCCATAAAGATGGCAAGCACGTGGTTTGCAACGCTCCAGCCAAGTGGGGTCCACTTATTTAACTACAAGGGCTTCTTTCAGCATCATCCTCTTCAGCATGGTCAATGCTGACTACAAGTTCATGTACATCGATGCTTCAGGCAACGGCTCATCTTCAGATGGCCCAGGTATACAACGCCAGTGACTCAAGGACGGGCTGGAATGCAACCTTCATCATGGGCCTTCCCAGATCCAGAACCCCTGCCCAACGACACACAAGATGTGCCCTACTTCAATCGTTGGGGGATGACGCCTTCTCCCTCAGAACCTAACCTCATTGAAGCCCTACACTTCCAGATGCCTCACACGTGAAGAAGAGGAATCTTCAACTACAGGCTGTCAGGCAAGGCAGGTGGTGGAGAACGCCTTTTGGCATTCTGGCCAACAGGTTCCAGGTACTTCTCACCACCATGCAGCATCGCCCAGGAACCGTGAGGGGATCGTGGAAGCTTGCTGCATCCTGCACAATCTCATGTGCACCCACTACCCAGTCTTGCAGAACAGGCTCGTGGACCTCAACAAGGCAATGGGGAGCAGTCTGGTCTTCAGCTGGGTGAGGACTGGCGTTGGTGGCCGGTGGTGTGGGTGGCATCCCTGTGTCGGTCGGCATCATTGGCGTGGGTGCATCGGTGGCATCCGTGGAAACCGGTGGCAACGGTTGTCGCCCAATGACTCCGGTGTCATCCGATAGACTGGAAGGGCTGCTGCCTGTGCTGCCTGGACTCCTGGTTAGCCTATAGCCCTGGTAGGTGAGGCCTGTGGAAAGCCTTGGAATGGGAGGGACATTACCTGAGGTGGAGGAGCAGACCTGGACTGGGTGGAGCCAGTTTCTCTGGGTCTGGAGGGTTGTGAGCAGCTCGGTGCATCCAGTCTTCACCACGCTGGTACTGGGGTTCCGCCATGTCCGTTGAGGGTCTGCGTTGACATAGGTGAGGAAGGGCTGACGGTTGGAGGATGAGGAGTCGGTGTGGACCAGCTGAGAGAGGAGATCTATGCTGCTCCGGATGGTGTTCCCTGATCTCCAGAGGACAGTGTGGCTCTGCTCCTCCTGTCTGGCTCTCTGCCTTTCTGTGCAGTGGAGCTGGGGGTAGGATGCAGGGTAGGCTGTGTGGACATGCCGTCTCCCTTTCTCCCACTGCCACCAGTGAGTCCTCCACACACTCCACCAATGGTTAAAACAGGCTGTCCATGGGTTCTCTGCCATGGGACGCTCCACAGGAAACCTGCCTGGAGACAGGAGCTGACTCTCGGCCGGGATGAGGACTGGCTCTCAGCAGGCTGCCGGAACAGAGGTCGTGGAGGGGGCTTGCTGCTGCTCCTACGGTGGCAGATCTCACCCTCCAGGAAGCTGCCCTGGCCATGACGTAGAGGTCTCGCTGTCCGTCAGCTTAACTGTGGCCTTGGCCAATTTTTGAGGTGCAGCTTCCCCATACCCAGGTGTGCAGTGCTTCCACACAGCCGAGGTAGCCACATGCGCAATATGTAGGCCCAGGCTCTCTGCTTCTCTCTCCTCGCCTGCTTCTTTTTGTGGTCCCTGTAGAGCATGTGTCCCTTCCACCACAGATAGTCATCTGTCCTCTAGCCACTCCAGCACCTCATCCTTCGTGTTCCTCCTCAATGGAGTATTGCCTAACTCCTTCCTATCATGCATTCTGCTTCCTTCCTCCTCTTGGCAGGGCCATATGGGCCCTCATCAGAGGGCTCCGAGTTGTAGGGCTTGCTCCTCCACACCACCACGCAACCAACCACCGAAAGCAGGATCATCGATCATCATCAGCCAGCCAAGCAGCATCATCATCATCATCATGCACCAGCAGGATATAATCATCAATCAAGCATGGCAGGCAGCAGCATCCAGCAGGATCTCATTCATCAGCAGCAGCAGCACCAAGCACCAGCACCAGCAGGACCAGGATAAGCAGCAGCAAAGTAAGCACAGCACAGCGCCAGCAGGCACCAGGAGCCCAGCAGGACCAGGAGCACGAAACAGGACCAGCAGGACCAGCGGACCAGCAGGACCAGCAAGACCAGGAGCAACGAGCAGGACGAGCAAGTCAGGAGCATCGAGCAGACCCAACACAGGAACCAGCAAGGACGAGGAGGCAGCTAATCAGGCAGAGTAAGCACCAGCAGAAGCACCAACCACCAGGAGCAGGCATCAGAGATTAAGCACCAGCAGAGCCTACCACTGCCAAGAAGCGCATTCATCAGCTCCTCCAGAAGGCAGAAGCAGCAGAAGCCCCAGCCGCAGAAGAGTGAAGCCCGTGCTACAGAAGCCCAGAAGAAAGCAGAAGTGGAGGGCCAGGGACGGGAGGGTGAGCCCTTCCCTCTGCCAGGGCCTGGCAAGCAGTGGCTGATGGCTTCCTCTTGCTTCCCCATGGTTGTTTGGGGTTGCTTGGCTGGCAGAGGAGGCTTGGCAGGGAGGCTGGCAGGAAGCTGGCAGAAAGGCTTGCAGGTAGTAAGCACCCAAGGCCCTGGCAGACAGAAAGGCTGGCAGGGAAGGCTGGCAGGCAGCCAGACAAAAGGCTGCCAGGAGAGCTGGCAGGATGGCTTGGCAGCAAGGCATGCAGGCAGGGCAGGCTGGCAAGGGGGCACTCGCATGGCAGGTCTTTCTTCTGCAATGGTGACCTGCTTCCGAGCTGCTTCCTTTATTATTCATGGGGTGATGCAATACATCCCCCCCGCGATGCGGCAGTGAACGCCCTGTGCATCCCGCGTAGGCTCCACTGTGCATCCGCTAGGCTTCCCACTCTGCAACCGCTTCATCCACTGTGCTTCCGCTGTGCATCGCTCATCGCTCCGCGTCCGCTCTGCATCCGCTTTATCCGTTCCGCCGGTACTGCTTTGCTGAGGTCCCCCAGAAGCCAGCTAGCAGATGTGCCTTCCACTCTCATCCGCTTCCATCCTCTGGCTTCCGTGTTCTGCATGCTGTTTTCCATTGCTTGTGGTCCTCCCTGTCCGTTCCTTTCGCTGTTATCTGCTCTGGTTATATGGCAAATTTTTTGCCCCTTTTGAGAGCGGATAACAACGGATGGAACATTTTGCTCATCCGCTGTGTCCTTTTTACAAACATTTTGCATCCATTGGGCAGTGTGACAGGGCCTTTATCAGGTCAACTGGCAGAACCAGGTCTTCAGGCTCTTGCAGAAAGACAGGAGGTTTGGATGTTCCAAAGGGAAGACACTGTGACAAAGAATACTCTACTTCTGGATCTCGATAGTCGGAGTTATTTTATGAGTGACATTGATATTTATGAATTATTTTTTGAATGACATTCTGCTATGAATAACAGGACTAACATGGTATATCAGAAAATTCAAGAGGGCATCCTCCTGATTCCATAGTATATGGAATCCTATGAAAATGGAATTCCATATACAGGTGACACTTGCTTTGATATTCATTTCACTGTCATAAGAGGAGAAGCAAAGAGGGACTTTGGGGAAAAATCTACAATATAAGAATAAAATCTATGGGTGAAAAATATTTTGTTCGGTAACATGAATGGATGGATGTGGAATTTGATAAAAAAAATTCCACAAAAAATTGTTGGGTCTATTGAGAAGCAGGAGAATGAGAATAATGACTGGTTCCTGCTTAGAAAAAAGGTTCACATAGTTGATTTAAGCATAAGCCTATTCATTGACTTATGGATAAACATTAAATAGAAAAAAATCAGAAATCACTGTTTATCTAACTAAATTCCTTTTATCAAGGGCACTGTGGAAAAACAGTAAGAACAATCAAACAGTGGAATAATTTGTAGGCTTTTAGAAGAAGAGTCTTTTAGAAGACTCTGGACAGCTACCTGTCTGAAATGGTATAGAACATGGGTCACCAACCTTTTGGGCCTCAGGGACCACCAAACTCATAATTTTAAATCCCGCAGACCACTAATATGAATTTTGACTGAGGGTGACTTGCTGACGTTGGTGGGAAAGTTGGTCCCATATTCCAGAGCTGCAATAGTCACAGGACTGCCCCTTTGGTCATCCCAGAACAGCTTCTTCAGTCCATGGAAGGCCAGTGCACCTGGGTGGAGGAGCAGCTGCTCTGGGATGACCAAAGGGTCAGTTCTGTGATTATTGAAGCTCTGAAATATGGGACCGACTTTCCCACCAATGTCAGCAAGCCACCTCAGGCGGATTTCCCTCCCCCACCATTGGTCTTACCTTCCAGTTCCAGCTTGTGTGGCTCTATTCAAGGTAAGGTTTGTGTTCGGCTGAAGGATGAGGACCAGCAAGTGGATGGGCCATGCGGGCAGTGCAGCATTGTGTTTCCATGCAAACTGTATTAATTGCTCTGGAGGGAGTGCTTTGGAGGAGACATTTTTCTGTGGACCACCAAAATTTTCTCGCAGACTGCCAGTGGTCCTTGGCCCACTGGTTGGTAACCACTAGTATAGAATGTCCTGTTTGAGTAGGGGGTTGGATTAGAAGATCTCCCAGGTCCTTCCAATTCTGTTATTCTGTTAGTTCTTAACCTAGAATTTGAAAACACAAAATCAAATGGAAATTCTAGTTTTTCTTTCAAACAGTTCAGAAAGCTTCCCCCATAGGCATTAAAACTATTTGTTTGCAAAATAATCTATATTCTGACAAATCTCCTTATTAAAAGAATACATATTTGTGGAACCATTTAAAATGAAGAAATATGTTTTCATTTCTGACAGCCTCAATGCTGAAATTTCATTACATGCTCAGTAGGACATCATCCAAATGAAAGCAAGTTGGGCACTACGTTACTATGAATTTTACAGGGTATTTATCCATGGCAACTTTGTCATCAAATATTGTCTTTGGCCTATGGTTACCATTGCTGTGCATTTACATTTGAATTGGAGAAATAGACACCTTCTTTTTGTCTTCTCTGATTAACATTTTGAAGCTCTGTAATTTTCTAGCTGTTTGGAGAAACAAAGCACCCAGGATCATAGAGAAAACCCATTCAACAAGATATAAATATTTGCTATTCAGGAAATCTCAATGAGGGTTTAGTTACTTTAAAACTAAAAAAAAAGGAAAGAAAATTACTAGTAATGATTGCTTTCAGCTAATGAAATGCTTTTATGCAAATAAGTGAACCTTAAATATGACCTGGAAACAAAAGACTGCTTAACAGTTATTATTAAGCAATACATTAGGAGATCAATTAAACAGAATTTCTTTTTAATGAACAAGCTATACCACAGTTGCCATGGTTACCAGATGAGAGAAAGCCCTAGAATCCTAATCTGTAATTTTAAGATCTAAAAAGTACTAGTGTAATGATGCTATAACACGGAAGCTGGAGAGCCAAAAGATAAAAGTACAAAGAGTACTGGACAATTCCCTTGCACTGATTTGAAAGTGAGCATCAGAGAACTAAACTATTACACATGTTGAAAATATCTTGAGTTGAATTTTGGAAGGTAGGAAACAGGATTGCTTTACTCTGGTACTTAAAATACTCTCTACTGCCTAATTGTTTTCTTTGCAGTATATGAGCAATGATGGTGGCAATAAGATATTCTTGGGGGATTTTATTTTATTTATCTTTGTTTTATTTCATTTAATCTGGCTATTATTTTTAGAAATAATTTAAGGTGGGAAACATACTAATACTCCACAACAAGAACCATAGGAGGTAGGTAGGTTGGCAGAGAGAGTGACTAGCCCAAAGTCACCCAGCTGGCTTTCAGGCCTAAGAGGGTACTAGAACTCACAGTCTCCTGGTTTCTAGCCTGATGCTTTAACCAGTAGACCAAGCTGGCTTCATGATTTCTATATAAAGCAGGATCTTTTGTTGGGAAAGTCAGAAATAATGAATCATTGAAGCACTGCTTTGCAAATGAAAAAGGGAATGGGACTTTGATTCTGTGATCCCAGCCATAGTATTGACTCTTTTTTTGCAGACAAATCTGTATACATTTTATTTGCAGCAACACCAAGCATTTTTATTTTATAAAGTGTACTATCCTGGCTTCTGTGACTGATGAGACTCTCAGTAGACCCCTTCTGCCAGAATGAGTGGAGCGGGACAATCCCACTGGGGAGAGATGTAGAGGTGGTATTCAGCAGGTTCTGACCAGTTCTGGAGAACTGATAGCAGAAATTTTGAGTAGTTCAGAATACCACCTCTGACTGGCCCCACCTCCATCTATTATCTGCCTCCCAAGTTCCAGCTGATTGGCTTTGTCGTTTTTTGTTAGTGGGTTGGGGAGGGAATGGGATTTTGTAGTAACCTTCCCCTGGAGTGAGGTGGGAATGGAGATTTTATAGTATCCTTCCCCTGCCATGCCCACCAAGCCACTCCCACCAAGCCACTCCCACCAAGCCACACCCACCAAGCCACATCATGCCCAATAAGCCATGCCCACAGAACTGGAGAGATGGTCTCCCTGATATCCTGGACCCATACTCTAGAGGACTTTTACATATAAAACAAATATAAAACAAATTGTGTTAAACAGACTTCTTTGGAGAGGCATTCTATAACATGATGGACTTTATGAAACCTCTATATCTCTTATAAATTAAGAGCAGGAAGAAAAGCATTGATAGCAAACAAATTTAATAATTGAATAATAATAATAAACAAATACAATTATTTTAAAGAAAAGAAATAGTTCTGGAAATGGAATATGTTCAGTTTTTTATAAGGCTATATTTTTTAAATTAAATTGGTAGAAGTAATTTAATGAAGACAAGCAACAAATTAGGTTTGTGAATTGGGGAATTGGATGCTGTGGACTTCTTTGGTGGGCAAGAACGTTTACCGACATGCAACTACTTTGAATCCCAGAACTGGTTGAAGGATAGGCAGCTATATAAATTTAAACAAACCAACAAATAAGCAAGCAAGGTTTTCTGGGTTTGAGTCTAAGATCCAAGTTTTGATCTTTATTCTCAGAACTCATTAGGCAACAACAACTACATAGATAAACCATGTAAAAAGGCTGATGGGTTGTTTGCTGATGACCATAATCTTGGTTTTTCAGATGTTAAGTTTTAAGCCATATTTTTCAGAAATTATAAAAGTTATAGAAGAAATGATAGAAATTGCATAAGAGAATCAAGAAAGAAGTTCAAGATCCAATCTCTGGTATTTCTGTATAGGGTGGAAAAAGGTTGCTAATAGCATATTTAATGAAAGGTTTGTGCCAAGGAAACGGCCACTGAAAGTAGATAA
The DNA here is from genome assembly GCA_004320025.1 of Laticauda laticaudata. NCBI lineage: Eukaryota > Metazoa > Chordata > Lepidosauria > Squamata > Elapidae > Laticauda > Laticauda laticaudata. The sequence continues at coordinate 15,976 of BHFT01036798.1, read as the reverse complement.
CTTGGTACTATTTAATCAACTTTTCCATTCTCCTTTCTTTTTCTTTCCCACAGCCAGTTCTTGGAATGATAAGAGAAGTCTATGCTGAGACAAAAGAATTCCAACTGGGAAAATGAAGATCTCATCACTGTGGAAATGTCTGTTAATCTAGTTTTAAAAAATTAAAAAAATACAATTACAATCTAATAAAAAATCCTGAAGGTCACACCATATCACATGTAGATCTTTTAGGGACTGCACACATCTCATAATTATGGTGTTCTACATCATAGAAGTTTACTAGTTTGACAAGTATGTAGGAGTTTTGAGGTACTGAGATTTAAGAGCTGACCAGCAGCTGTAAAGCAGATGCAATGTGAGGCTGATACAATGTAAGGCTGTTGCAATGAGGATGAATCAGCATTGGTATTGTCTTTTTAAGACTATGTATGGGTCTACATACATCTTTACCTCTTTAAGAAGTGTCTATATAAAGGCAGCCATTGGGGGGGTGTTCTCTCTCCTTGTATCTTATCTCCATTGCAGAGTTCTCCGTGTAGAGTTAAGAAGATTGATTGCTTGTCAGGTATTTGCCTACCATGTATATTTATGTATATGTCTTGTATATAAACCACTGTTAATGTGCTGTGTTTTGTTCCTGGGTTGTCTCAAAATAGCAGACATGCTGCAAACACTCTGACAAGGAGCATACAGACCACCTTAGATTATTTTATGTGCATATTTGGGTGCCATGTAACATTTGAGGATCAGATTTAGCTTTAAAATTTTATGGCAGTGGGTATATTCTTATGTCCAAGAATAGCTTTGACACAATCATTGGCCTTTTCAGAAACAGATTGAACTCGTTCCCCCAAAATATCCAAGCTCTGAAATATTATGCAAGAAACTTAAAGGATGAAACTTGATTTGTAGAACATGCTCACCTACAGTATGTTATGCAATGAATTTGAGTATTCTGCTTATGGGGTTGAACAAATACTAGCCACATTTAAAAGATTTCTTTCACCAATATTTCCCCCCCCCCCCCCTNTTTCCCCCCCCCCCCACTGTAGAGCAATAAAACTACACTTGTTGAGAATGAGCTCTCTCTTCAGGTGAGAACACTACTAGCTGACACCACTTCCTTTTCTTTAGTGATGGATTCCCAAGCAATGGGGGTCATGTCAGCAGCTTAAGCTGACAAAATCCATGTGCTGAATATCGCAAGAAAGATGGGGATTCTGTCTGAAAGACATAAACAAAACCTGAAGTTGATTCAAAGCTTGGGGAAGTCTGATACAATGTTCAGGAAAAGCCTGAGAGATTGGTGCAATAACTCAGGATTAGCTACAGTGGGCTTGTCTCTTCCCTCGACCAGCTAAACAATCTTTCAGCTCTGATGAAAATAAATTGTGTTGAATGGTGCAGGGAGGGGAACATACTTTATCTACCACCCTGAATAGCTCATCAACAAAATATGTTTGACTTATCATTCTTGGTGTAGTGATTGATGAAAGCAAACTGCACAGTATGCCATTTAATACAAACAATTCTTTTAAAAAAGAAAAAGAAAAAACATGCTTTTGGGACGGTTTTTTTTAAAGATTTTTAAATGTTTGCAGAACCAAGTAAATACCATAAAGTGGTTTCATTAAGATGCACAACTGCTATTTTGCATATATATGTGTGTGTACAAGAAAGACACACACACACACACACATGTAAATACATATGTATATAATTCAATTTTCCATAAAGTTGTTCTCTTTGTTTTATTTTTAAGAGAAAAGAAACATAAAAGTTATGGATGGTATATTTCGATGTGTTCTTGAATTAAATACTTACTAATAAACAGCAATAATTAAAGTAGGCATCTCCTCTAAGTTATATATGTGAACTATACCAATTAGGCACATGTTCTAAATCATTAAAAACAACCATATTCATTCATTCCAATTAGAAATGTTACATAGAGAATGCTTAGAATTTCTTTCTTTCACTCAATTAGAATTTTGTAGCACACCATTCTGTCTAAATTTCTATCTCTCTGTATGTGTGCCTCTATTGTTCTACAGATACCATATACTCCAGATTGCTAAACATCGCATTCTGTTAAGCAGAAGATACTTTATATTGCTTGAAGCACATTATATAACTTTGTCATTTGTGTGATATCATTCTATGTGTGGTGTCATTGTTCCTCTTCCTTTAGACCTACCCTGCTCCCAAAGGGTAAAAACTTATTTTGGGGGACAAAACAGAATAGCCCATAATGGTATATTTGAATTTAACTTACTAGATTTATTCACAAAGGTTGCTTCCAGAAAGGAAGTAGAACCAGATAACTCAAATAACGGGACAGGGAGCATGGTGTTGAAGTCAAAGAAACATACTTATTTTTTTAATAAATATAATTTTATCCTATTTTCCATGTAGGGACGGAGTGCATGGCTTACAATTGTGAAAAATAAAATAATAAATACAATAAATGAACTTACCATGGAAAAAAATTCATTGAAAATGGGGGAAGGAAAAGGAGAAAAAAGGAAAATTTAATGTAAGTCTTCACCTATAACAGAGGTCTCCAAACTTGGCAACTTTTAAGACTTGTGGACTTCAATCCCAGAATTCTTCAACCAGCTTTGCTAAATTCTGGGAGTTGAAGTCCACAAGTCTTAAAAGTTGCTAAGGTTGGAGGCTCTGATCTATAACACTCATAGAAAGAAGGCCTCCATGAAGAAATCTTCATCAGATATCCAAAAGATTTAGTAACAGGAACATCAACAATTTCATGGAGAAGAAAATCTCAGAACATTCTAGGTGCCACCACAGAGAAAGTATATCTTTAGTTAGAACTTTGTCAGACAAGGTATATAGAGCATTGCCCCCTCTGATGAATTCACCAACCCATGAGATTCCTTATACCTTACATCAGAAGCAGAACCTTGGAGTGGTTCAGAGGTTGATTGGTAATCAATAAAGTTATTTTAATATAAATGTAGTGCATGCAGTATCAGGTGTTTCACCTATCTATCACCTTGAGTACTGTACCTCATTGTGTAGAAGCACTAGCTTTTCAACAAGCCCAAGAATTATTTCTTTAAAACACCTTGAAATAATCTAAAAATGAGGTTACCAATAGAGTTAAAACAATATTTAATCAGTATTTTCTGATCCTGCTCAGAAAAGGGCAAAGTTGGAATAATAACTGAAGTTAGTGAAAATTTCAGACAATGAAAGTTATTTGAGTCTCCATTAATAATGATGAACACCATCACAAGTCTCATGGATTTCCCCAAGGGCAGTAGCCATCCCAGGTAATATCCTGAAGAAGAAATGAAGGAAGGATATCAAGATGATTGCAAAATACGTGGCTTTATTAAATACAGTAATTTAAATACAATCAACATATAAACTGAAGGGGAACCCTAGTCCTGATCAGCCATAACAAACAGTGGCAGTTTGTCACGTCTGCACTTTTGGTAACCATGTTTATAGTTGTGAAATTCCTCCCTCCCATCCATCACCAGGAAACAATGCCAAGGTGAGGGATCTAGACTGATATTTTATCTTATTGGAAGGTACTTACATAGCAGGCAAGAGCTAACTCTTTGTTCTCAAAGATTGTTATCAATTACATCATAAGTGCAGAAGAAGGTCAGGGCTATTATCTTGTTAGAGAAGAGGAACCAAAAAGATTAGACAAGAGAAAGTAGTGATTTCTCTTTTGGAAGTTTACACTATAAAGGGCTGTTTGCTCCTCAAGAGAAGTGGTAGAAAAGGGCTAGCTTGACCAACAGAAAAGGTCATAATATGGTCAGCCTTGCAGAATAATTTTCATATTTAGAATGTTCAAATTACCTATCTCTTATCTCTAGTAGATCCATTAGAATTCTCAATGGAATTCTGAAGTGGTCCACCATATGACCTTCCTTTCTCAAATCTATATTCCCATAGCTGATCACTATGATGGTGATATTCCTAGAAGTGATAAAGAAAAAGCACTAAGAATATATGTGAAGAATATATAATCCCACTCAATGCATGAAAGTCATCCCAGCTAAGTAGCTAAAGCAAGCAGGTACCTATATTGGGCTGCAATTATATTGTGATGACCAGTGGGGGGGGACGGATACAAAATAAACACAGTCACAAAAATCAGGTGAAGCTCCTTCCTTCGCTTTGCTTCCAACTCCAAATATCCTTGACTGAAGACAAAAAACTCCAACACAAGCAGTTGAAGAAGGAGGAAAAAAAACAACACAAACCAGGCAAGATAAGGGCTGGAGGATATACACAGATAACAGAACACATACTGGGAAAGATGCCAAACTCAGGGAGGAACTATAAACTAGAGATATTACCATGCTTTGTTTCCAGCATTCGCCTGTACGCATGTCCGTCCTCTTATTCATCTGTCACAGCTGCAGCCCATGAAGAGGATTAAGGCCCTCTTCTCCCAAGTAGACCATGTCTCTCCCTTATCCTCTCCTCCCTGTATGCCCTAAGATGGAGAGGAGATGGGCCTGGGTCCTCCTCTGACTGCTCAGCCTCCTCCACAACCTCCGGAGCCACACTTCCACTTCCTGTTGGCTATTCCTCCTCTCCCACAGAGTCAGTCTCCATCAGGGGCATGACAGATATAAAAGATGCTGGAAAAAGATGATCACCTTAATAACGGTAGCAAAAGCATCAATATAATACTGCATGGTTAAAAGAAATGGTAAATCACTCCTAGGAAAGATGGAAGGATAAAAATGGGGGGGGGGTAGACCAGCCTCAAGGTAATGGACTTAGTTATAATGGTGATGAGCGCAGTGTTGGAAGACCTGAAAGACCAAATTAGGACAGATCATCATGGAGAAAGTCTATGTGATCATTAAAAAATGACAGGGACTTGTTGGCATGTAACCAATCAACCACCATCTGACATCAGCTAAGGTTGGCTAAGTGCTACTAACTGCTGAGATCCAGAGAACAGTTTTTCATCCAAGATTAAACAAAGACCTCCTTTCTTGATAGAAACCTGATATTAAATTTGATATTGGATTTTTCCTTCCTGTCACCAAGGCCAGCATCCTAAACTATTTCATACTAAAGTTGGATATTCTGACTTCAATGAGCCTAGAAAAGAGGGGAGGGGAGAATTAGAAAGTAATTGTGCTTGAAGAGAATTGCAAGAATGCTGATCTTGGAAGGAGCTATTTAGTTTATTGAATCCAGTACTGAATTGTAAACTAAAGCATCTAAAGATGTATCCAGGAATTGAAGCTGCTTCTCCCATCAGTATTAAGTATGTGAGGGCTATTTAAGACAGCTCTGAAGGAAAGAGAAAGAGTAAACTTTTTTTTTTAAAGCCACCAGGAACATAGCAAGGCTGAATTCTCTCCTCTGTTACTTTGCTTTGCTAGAGCTTTGACTTATCAGATCCCTTGATAGTGAATTACACTAACACAGTATGATTGTTGTTAGATACTGAAATGTGTTTATATAGCATATAAATATAAATTGAAGTGGGTAGCCTTTTTCAGCACGCCGGCTCAACTTTCTCTTTGTGCTCTGGCTTAAATCTTGCAGTCATTGTGGCACCAAATCAAAATGTGCCTGTTTGCCTGGGCATGTTATATCTTTTGTCTTTTGGGATTTTTTTTTATTTATTCATTTCTGCATGTTGGATATGTTTATGAATAAGCCTGTGCATGTTTTTAGAAGTGATTTGGAAGATGTATTTTGGATCTCATGCAAACATAGCAACTCTCTGATAATCATTAAAGTCTCTCTGTCTCTCTCTGTCTCTCTCTTAAATCTCTTTTTCTCTTTTAAGCTTCTGCATGAGCCTGAGAAAATGTTAGCTACTTTAATAAATCAGATTATTGAAGCAGAACTCCAGAATTCAGCTTTTTAAAGGCACTATTTCTTTTAAATGTTATATTGATTCATAACCTCATTTTTTTTAAAAAAAACCCTTCCTTTTCCTTTTTTCCTCTAGTTTAATTTATTTTAATATCTGCAATAAAAATAGTTTCTTACTGTATGGTCACTAATGCATTACCATGTTACTCTTTACTAGTAATTAAAAATAAAACTTCTTTTGAATCAGTTTTGAAGCATCAAATACCTGATGCAAATGCATTCATTATATCAACTTTTATATTTGCATATAAATATATAAATTTATATCATTAAGGGTTTGTAATTATATGCTTTAATGTGTTTTAATTGTGCATTAATGGAATTGTGATATTGCTCTAACAATTAAATGTGACCTTCATAATTGAACATTATACCTAATTGAGAATGGGATGTAAACTTAATAAATGTTGTCATATTTTTCTCAACTTTAAAAAAGGAATACAGTTTTATGAACATTTTACCTACTATACCTTAATTCCTAGCAAGAGGATGAATTATCAGTATAAATAAGTTGGAAAAAGCCCCTCCTATATCCTTGCAGGGAAAATTATGAGTTATTCTCTACATCTGGCTGAAATTTGTATTAGTCTTTCAAAAGAACATATATATTAATGCAGTCCTGTAATTAAATAACGATTGTTCCCAGTTCTGGTACCATATTTATAAAGAGACTTCTTTTTTAAAAGTCTACTTCCATAGCAACCTCTACCCTGACCAATCAGAAAAGGGCTAAGGGAGGAAAATACAAGACAAAAGTAGGCCAGGAATAATTTGACAAGTACGATGGATATGTCATCCAGCAGCATAATGCTAATGGGCCACAGCAGTAAGAACTCCCTTCTTTATACCATAAATAGAAAATTCAACCAATTGTTCTCAAAAGGCACATTTGAAACCATTATAACCATTATAACCTTTGGCAGCAACCATACTTATTAAGTTATATGGTGTCGAGGTGTGTATCTTTATGCTTGTGGCTACAAATTTACTGTTGCATTCCAGTTACACATGTAATATACATGTCTCTGGAGCAATCAGTCTATTCACAAATGCCATATTTCATATGTAAGATATTCCACAATAGAAAACATGATAAGAGAAGAAAAAGACAGTAAAAATGGCTACATTTCTGAATAGCCAAAAGGGGCTAGGAACTATTTTACAATTTGAAACAATCTTCAACTTAACAAACCTGTTTCCCACTTTTATGTAATGTTCAACTACATGTCCAATTTTTTTCTTAACATTTCCTTGCTGATGGCTTTTATTTCTTGCTAAAAACTGTGTTGTTCCTACTTTGATGGCAGTCTAGAGGCCTCAAGACTGTTCTCCTAGGATAACTCAAGACTGTTCTCCTAACTGTCTTAGGATAGGGTAGATCAGTGGTGGCAAATCTTTTTTGGCTCCTGTGCTGATAATTGCGCATGCGCTCACACTCGCGTGCCAGCATCCAGAAGGCAATGGGTCCTTGGTGCTGGGTCCCCCCCCCACACCCTGTGCAAGTGCATGCAATCTGCATGCCTGTGCATATGCATGTGATCCCTCCACTTCATGTCATCCATCTTTGCATGCGTGCACAATAACCCCACATGCGCCGTGCATCTCTGCACATGTGTGCATGTTTCCTGTGCCCTCCTCTGTGTATGTGCACCAGATACCCGACAATCAGCTGTTGGGTGGTGGCGCATGCATATGCACAGTGGGGCTCTTCCAGGCGAAATCTCATGTCCTGGCAGAAATGGCTTTGCATGCCACTTCTAGCACACATGCCATAGGTTCGCCGGAGGTAGATGGAACCCCTTATTGCTTGTGCTTGATATATGTTACATGTTTTTATGATAGTTGCCCAGATTTTCCATCTTGTTTATTTCCCTTATAATATTTTTATTAACTTTACTACATTTGCATCTTGTTTTTTTAACATTGTGAACCACCCAGAGTTGCTTTGGAATTGGACAGTGCTGAAATCAAATAGAGATAGATAGATAATAGATAGGTGATAGATGATACCATGTTTCTCCAACAATACAGCCTCCACCAATAGGAAGCCCCACCATGTTTTATAGGCATTCAATTTATAAAAATTGGAATTAAGCCCTCCCCCAAATTGAGGCCCATATTAAACATGAGAAACTAGGGGGGTGGAATGGCAGGGAAGGCTTGCATTTAGAAAGTAACTTGCATGCCTGGATATGGTGGCTGCCTGCGTTGGTGGGGCACTTCATACCGGGGGACCTTTCGCCATTGTTGCTTTTCCTTCTCCCTTGCTGCTGAGGCATTAGAGGAATGCTGCGGCTTTTGGCACAAGCCATGTGTGGCCAGTCAGGGCTCCTCCTTGCAACTGGAGCCCTGAGGAGACACTTGCTCTTCAGATGCTCCCGTCACCGCATTTCGACGGAAGTGCTCACCTGAGAGGATTCTCTCCCCCCCTCTCTCTCCCCGCAAGGTCTGCATTGCGCAGCTGAGGAGGAGGAGGCTGCAGCCAGTTCTTCTGCTTTCTGAGAGGTAAGGAAGCCACGCCTTTGCACAGCAAGCGAAGCGCTGCTCACCCGCGGCGAGACTTGGGAATGAGGGGCAGGAGGAGGCATGCACGCACCTGCAGCTCGCTTTCCCAGCTCTGCCCAGCCTGCATGGCTCTGGTGCGGCCCTGGCGGGATGAGCAGAGGGTTCTGGCAGGGAGGCGTTCATTGCATTGAGCGCCCCAGGCTAAGCTGACAAGGCGGCCCTCCTTCCAGCAGTGAGCGCCTCCCGCCGGACCTTCCACTCATCCCGCCAGGGCCGCGCCAGAGCCATGGCGGCTGGGCAGAAGCTGGGAAAGCAAGCTGCAGGTTGCATGCATGTCTCTTCCTGCCCCTTGTTCCCAAATCTCACCCGGCGGAGCAGCGCTTCACTTGCTGTGCAAAGCCAGTGGTTCCTTACCTCTCAGCAAGCAGAAGGAACTGGCTGCAGGCCTCCTCCTCCTCAGCTGCAGTGCAGACCTTGCAGGGAGAGAGAGGGGGGGAGACATCCTCTCAGGTGAGCGCCTTCCCTGGAATGCGGTGACGGGAGCACCTGAAGCCAAGTGTCCAGGTTGCAGGGACAGGGCTCCGGTTGCAAGGAGGAGCCCTGACTGGCCGCATTGGGCTGCCCACCAAACGCCATGGCATTCTTCTAATGCCACGGCAGCAAGGGAGAAGGAAAAGGTCTCCCGAGCCCAAGATGTCACTGCCCGCCCACCCGAGGATGCAAGGGGGGAATTAAGTCCCCCCTGAAAAGATAGCCTAGCCATTTTTTCAGGGGTCAAAAAATATAAGGCCCGGCCTTATAATGTGAAGAAACACTGTAGATAGAGATATAATAGATATAATAGACAGACAGATATAAGATATAATACAAATAGATGATAGATAGATAGATAGATAGATAGATAGATAGATAGATAAAGATAGATAGATAGGAGTAGAGGACAGACCAGGACAGACAGACAGACAGACAGACAGACAGACAGACAGACAGACAGACAGATGCTAAATCAAAACAGATAACTAATCATTTTTAGGAATCTGTTACAAATAACTTAAATGTCATCTTCCAGTTCTGTTGTAGTCAAATTTTGGCAGATATTTAGAAAAAGAGCAGAAGTGCTGACAAAGCCTTCAATTATTGGCATGAAGAACACTTCGATAATTAAAGAAAGAAGGATGAGTAAGATGAACATAACAGTGAAATGAGGGAAAGGAAAATGCTCATATTTGTTGCTCTCAGATATTTAAAAGAATGATCTTGTGAAAGAAGTTAATATGGAATAAGTACCATTCACTCCAACTGTTCCCATTTATGAGGCCCCAATCTAAAGCAGAATGTGTCTCCATTAGGGCTGCGCTCTGCTTCAAGATGTTTCTGTATGGGTTTAATTTGAGCCTTTGCAGCACAATGAAAGGAAAATACAAAAACAGGAATCAAAAACCTTGATATGGGTCCTTTCTGCTAACTTTTTTCTTACTAGACTAGCCAGCTTGTTTAATTTCAATGTGGCTTCCAACAAATATTTATTGTGTGACTAGGCTTGCAAAAACAAGGAGCTTAGCTACCTAGGGGCTGCTGAAACAAGTTTTGTGTAGAATAAACAGAGTATTCTAGGGTTTCTTCAAAGAAAGAACTCTTATAAACTAGTCACTATAAAACACTCAGAAATTCCAGAAGCGCTTTTAAGCTGCAATTGGCTCATAGACCCTTTTTACAAACCTAGCAACTACATTATCCCAGGGGTAGCCAATCATTTGGTTTGGAAGCTACATATAATTTTTGGATTATTAGAGCTTTTGAGCCACCAAAGGTATCTATGCATTGTGCAACATTGTGCAGTACTGTGCAGCTCAAGGCATTTTTGAGATGTTGACAGAAACATAAAAATTTGAAAAAGGCATGGAAAACCTGAAGACAGACAAATTAGAGGAGAGGGCAGCCAGGGCAAGCTAGAGGAAGATCCAGGTTAAATTTTCTCTGGGTTTCAATGTAGACATATAAAATATTGAAACTATATATCCCAGCTGAGTTTAAGTGCTTTATTTTGTTTTCCTACAGTATATAATTTTTAATTTCACTAGAAAGAGAAAGCTCTCAAAGTGTTTAGTCACCATAGAAGAAGCATGAAGGGAAAAGGGACAGAGAGGGAATGAAAACTGAGAGTAATATTAATGGTCTTTCAATGCAGTCACTTTATATTATGGTTAAATGACTTCCATTGTGGATTTTAAAATACATTCATTTTTAAAACAGATTTCACGAACTTCTGCTGATCCCAGGAAGTCAAGAATAACCAAGTAGGTCAGATAATTATCCAGCCTTTCAGAAAGCAAACAAATTTATCAGTTTCTTTCGTGGTGAGGAACTTGGGAAGGTAAGATGATATGCAAAAGAAGAAGCATTGAACTTATTAGGTGGTTGGTTTCTTTGCAGGTCAGATGACTTGGTAGGGATCACCCTCCTATCATGGCCATTCCTGCCAGAGAGTTCTAAAAAGGAAAAGAAACTTAAGCTCCTGTCCCACTGCATCAGCAGATGCAAAGAGGATGTAAAACATTAAAAAAAGCTTGCCATCCGTTGGAAAACGCTATGCATGTGTTGTGTACTCACTGCATACGTGTTTCATACGCTCTATCAAACGAGCATCTGTCCACTGTGATTTCATCCGTGCAAGAAGTTTTGAGCTGCACAAAACTTTGTGAACGGATGAACCCGCCACGTACGATGTACACTCCGCGGCATATACAGGCAACAAACGTTCTATGTCCGTTAATCATGCCATTAACATGTCCGTCTGTATCCTCTAGCATCCTCTGGCCATCCTTGCAACTCACAATCCGCTGCAGCTGAAAATGGAAAGAGGGAGAAAGCAAAAAGTACACGGAACGTCCCACACAGGCGTTAGTAGCACGGAAAATAAAAGGATGTAAGCGATGCATCTCGTATATAAAGGATTAAAAGGAACAAAACGTTTGTATCTCTGGGATGCATCTCGATATTTAGGATGTCTGCAGTATGTCTAGAGTAGTAGAAGGACACCTAGCGGACAACCGATTATTTCCTATAAAAAGGGGGAAGGAAATTCACCTGGATCTCAGTATGGTCCAGCAGCCAGTGTGTACAGACCTCTTCCCCCTTGTCTTGCTCTTACATACATCCATTGGTTCTCACCATGGATCATCACACAGTCCGTATGGTAGCCTGCGATCTTCATCACAAGAACCAAACCCTGTTCAGGATTGTTTCCCTTTTTATTACACAAGGAGAAGGAGACGTACAAGAGCTGTTGGGTCCGAGGATGGATCGGGAGAAGAATGGAGTATGGGACTGTAATGACCAGTTGATGGTGGACGCTTGAGGAATGAAGACAGCCTCCGTGCTTTCATCACTTCATGAGGAGGCACCAGCCCATGTTGGACGAACTTGTAAGAGCACTGAGACCCCAGGTTGACCAAAGCCGACACCAATTCCATCCCAAACTGGACCCTGGACTGAAGGTGGCACTGACTCTGACCACCTAGCCTCTGGAACCACATATAAAACATGCAGTATGCCATGAGGGTGCCACACAACACATCAGCAAAGTGGTCAGAGAAGTGGTGCAGGCCCATCATTCGAAGAATATGTGGAGGAGCTCAAGTTCGCCACCACTGAAGAAGGCTGGAGGAAAGTTGCAGAACAGTGGTATCAGAGGTGGAACTTTTTGCCCACAACCGTTGGAGCTAGATGGGAAGCACGTCAAAGCTCCAGCAACTCAGTCCACTTATTTCAAAACTACAAAGGCTCCTTCAGTAATCATCTCTTTGCAATGGTGATGCCTGACTACAAGTTCAGTCAACTCGATGCTCAAAGGCAATGGTAGAAGTAGCGCAACCTCCTGAAACACTGGTGCAACCCCAGCTGGAGCAGTGGAGTTGGCAAGACAGTATATAGATGATTAATGGATGCTTCCTTGAGCCTGTCTCATAACACTGATGAGAATTGTGCATGTGTGTTGAGTGGTCCTACAATGAATAGGGGCATTAATAAAGAGCTTTTGTTATTTTGGAAATTGTGTTGATCATGAATAAATTGTTATTGGAATAATAAAGGTCCATATGTGTGGCAGCTGGGAGGGTGGGACCCCCATACAGTCCCCTATGGTTGCACTGGAGGTTTTATCTCATCCCACAAACTATCCTTATCTATCCACAACTAATCTCTTATCTATCCCACAACTATTCCTTACCTATACCACGCTATCCTTATCTATTCACAAGCGTGCAAAGGCTTACTATTTTTCAAAGTTTTCACCAACAATTTATTAAGTTAAAAAAAAATGAGCCAAGTGTCTCAAGCAAAGATTAACTTTTATTAACTGTCTTAAGTAAACTGTATGACTTTATTAAAAAAGCAAATGAACCAAGTAATGTGTCCTTAAGCAAAGATAAAGTGAACAAGATAACACTCAGTCCTGGCACTATTCTCAGATCACTCCTGAGTCATGTCCATGGTCTTCAGCTGTTAATTGGCCAGGGACTGTTGGAGATGCTTGTGGCTTGAGTGCTGGTCTGAAAGGCGCCATTGGGGTGCTTGGGCCTGAGAGTACAACAGGGGATGGTGTGTTTCAGGAAGCTCTCAGAGAGCTGACTCAGTCCCGTGAGGTTGAGAAGGCCCTTCATCAATAGTACTGGGATGTCAGGCACAAGACTGATGACAGATTGTCCAGTTGAGGGCTTGCTGTGGGGTAGAGGAAGGAGGAGTGTAAGTGGGCTGTCTGGTCTGGCAGCTGGGTGAGGGTGGTGTCTGTGGCGTGCGATGAACCTGGGCTGGACTGGGAAGTTCTGCTCTGCTGTGGAAGTCCTGGTCGTCGTAGCCTTGTAGGTGGAGAGGCTGTTGAAGCCGTGAAGGGCGTGACATCGCCTGGGGTGGAGGAAGCACGCGGACTGGGTAGGAGCAGCTTCAGCTGGCCTTGAGGGTTGTGCAGACAGTGCTGTTTTATCTTCTCCTTCCATCACCAGATACTGGGCCTCGGCATATCCCTGAGGGTTGTGGGCTCACGTAGGTGATGAAAAGTGTGGCGGCTGGAGGATCACTCTCGTCTCAAGTGGACCAGCTGAAAGAGAGTTCTGTGCTGGTCTTCATGTGTCCCTGATCTCCAACAGGACAGTGTGGCCTCTGGCCCTCCAGTCTGCATGGCTCTGGTGCGGCCCTGGCGGGATGATCAGAGGTCTGGCAGGGAGGCGTTCATTGCATTGAGCGCCCCAGGCTAAGCTGACAAGTGGGCCCTCCTTCCCAGCACGTGAGCGCATCCCCAGGCCGGACCCTCCGCTCATCCCCAGGGCGCGCCAGATGCCATGCGGGGCTGGGCAGAGCTTGGAAAGCAAGCTGCAGGTGCATGCATGTCTCTTTCCTGCCCCTTGTTTCCAAAATCTCACCGCGGGCGAGCAGCGCTTCACTTGCTGTGCAAAGCCATGGCTTCCTACCTCTCCACAAGCAGAAGGAACTGGCTGCAGCTTCCTCGCTCCTCAGCTGCAGTGCAGACCTTGCGGGGAGAGAGAGGGGGGGAGAGATCCTCTCAGGTTGAGTGCCTTCCCCAGAATGGCGGTGACGGGAGCACCTGAAGCCAAGTGTCCCGGTTGCAGGGACAGGGCTCCAGTTTGCCAAGGAGGAGCCTCTGACTGGCCCATTGCGCACCAATGCCATGGCCAATTCTTTCTAAAATGCCCACGGCAGCAAGGGAGACAGGAAAAGGTCTCCCGAGCCCCAAGGATGTCACTTGCCCGCCAACACGAGGATGCAAGGGGGAATTAAGTCACCCCTGAAGAATAGCCCTAGCCATTTTTTCAGGGGTCAAAAATATTAAGCCGCCTTATAATGTGAGAAACACTGTAGATAGAGATATATAGATATAATAGAAGACAGTATAGATATCATACAAATAGATGATAGATAGATCGATAGATAGATTAGATAGATAGACTAGATAGATAGATAGATAGATAGATAGATAGAAGTAACAGACGACAGACAGGAACAGACAGACAGATAGATAGAAGAATTTGATAGATTGATAGATAGGATAGATAGATAGATAGATAGATAGATAGATAGATAGATAGACAGACAGAACAGACAGATAGATAGAAAGATAGATAGATAGAATAGATAGATAGATAGCTAGATAGATAAGATAGATAGATAGGCCTCTCTTGCCTGCATCCTGTGGAGCTGGGGTGGGGTTGGGGTTTGCGTTGGTCTCTGGGTGGCTGCCGCTTCTTCCTCGCATTTTTGTGACAGGGGATCCCCAAGTCTGGCGGGCATGGGAAGTGCAGCTGTTTGGGGGATTCTCTGCCCATTGGGGCCCTCTGAAGACACCTGCCTGGCCAGGGCAGCTGTCTCCTGCTGGAAGAGGACTGGCTATCTGTGGGCTTGTCTGAGGGAGAAGGGGTGTCAGAGGGGCTGCTCTTCGGTGCGGGACCTCATCCCTCCAGGAAGCTGCACCTTGAGCCATGATGTACTCTTACCTGTCAGTGAGCTTGACAGTGGCCTGCCCAGATTTTTTGAGGGTGTCGCTTGCTATACCATGGTTTTGTGCATGTGCTTAACCTCCACATACCAGGAGTACATTGCAGTGTAGCCCAGGCTCTCTGCCTTGTCTCTCAATAACCTGTTTCTCTTGGATGTCACCAGATAGAGTCTGTGGCCCTTTCTCCAGAGGTACTCGTTCTCCACTCAGCCATTCCAGCACCTCCTCCTCATGGTCCTTGGAAACGGTGTAACTTTTTTCTCTTCCTCTCCTTCCCTTTGCCTCTTCCTCCCTCTGGCAGGGTCTTCAGCAGGGCCTTCAGGGGCTTGAGCAGCAAGGGCCTTCAGCAGCAGGGCTTTGAAGGGCCTTGGGGCTTGGGTCACCACAGCAAGCAGTAGCAGCACCAGTAGCAGTAGCAGTAGCAGTAGAAGCAGTACACCAAGCAGTAAGCAGCAGGCAGACCGGCAGCAGCACCTGGCAGCACCAGCAGCACCAGCGGCTCAGAAGTCAGTGCCGAAAGGGGGTGGGAATGCTGGTTCTGTCTTTTCTTGCCAGGGCTGGCAGCTAATCAGGCACCGGCTTCCTCTCTTCCTGACTGATGAACCATGGTGTTCTTTAAGAATGGTATGTGGCAGCAACGTCTTTCCTCCTGAATGCTGACTGCCATACGAGCTGCATCCTTTTTATATGCCGACGGTGCTGACGGCATCATACTCCCCGGCATGCGGCAGTGACACTTTGTTATTCAATACATCCGTGCGGCATCCAACTCTGCATTCCTTAAGGCATCCTGTGTGCAATCCGCATCATCTGCTATTCATCTGCCCTTCCACTATGCAGTCCGCTTCAAAAATTCTCCCCGGAAGCCCTTCAGATGTGTTCATTCCGCTTCATCCGCTGTCATCCACTAGGCCTTCCTATGACGTCCATTAACATCCCTGCTACGTACTTACCACATCCGTTCTTTTCCGTTCTGTTTATGCAAATTTTTCACCACTTTTGGAGCAGGATGACAACGGATGGAGCCAGCCCCGCAATTTTGCTCTTCGCTGTGTCCTTTATGCATACGTT